>PVJA010023389.1:0-33071 GCA_004027025.1 Myocastor coypus | reverse complement strand
TTTTTTTTTTTTTTTTTTTTGTCTTTTTGAGTCAGGGTCTCACTGTGCAGTTGAGGCTGGCCTTGAGCTCACTTTTATAGCCCAGGTTGGTCTCGAACTCGCACTGATCCTCCTGCCTCAGCCTCCCGAGTGCTGGGATTACAGGCGTGCGCCACCACGCCCGGCTTCTAAGGGTTTTTTTTTTTTAATGTTTTATTCTTTTTAAAAAAATAAATAAAATGACACTGACAACAGATCTACAAAGCACTGTACATGATTTCAGGGTAAATCCTGAGGGGATTTGACTGACCTTTGGTGACACAAAAGTTACATGTTTTGTTATATAGGTCTTGTTTTAACTTGCCCTTATCCACCAGCTGAAAAGTTTGACCATGAGGCATAAAACATAAAGCTGAGCTGTAAAAAGCTTAAATCAACAGCTTCTGACATTGCCAGTTCTGCCAATAATCTATTGTGATTATGGAATACTGGACTATGTATACAACTACTTTCTCTGAGTTTAATGATAAGAAATTTTATATCAATAATGATTAGAAAAATTATCATGTGTGCATCTTGTGCTCTAAATAACTACTTTGAGGATAAGAATATGCATTGTTTCAATTACTGGGAATGTACTAATAATGTGTCTTGAAACTGTCACACTGTTATTTCTTATTAAAAGTAATAAATAAATAAACAAAATGAATGTAATCAAAGCATCATTGAATAGTATGTAGTGGTGGCAAAACTTTTAGAACTTTTAATGACAAGCTGTTGCTGCAGCACACGTGCCATAGGTTTGCAGTTACTGGGACAGAGCCAGCGAGAAAGCAGGAAAGAGCTCTTCTATGATCTGAGAGGAAACACATTCGAAGCAATTTTGGCAAGTGCAGAGAGAATCAACATTGTTGCATTCTGCAATACAGTAAAGAGAAAATGAGCATATACGCTTACCAGAAGTAAAACTGAGAAACTGATAACTATCTATAAGTATATGGAGTGGAATATGCCACATAGAAAACAGAGTTGAAGTTACCATTGTATACAGCTTTGACCTTTGTAAATGCCTCTATAGTTTAAAATATAATAAATGAAAAAGAAAAGAAAAATTTTTGTGGTACCGGGGATTGAATTGAAGACCTTCCACTTGCCAGGCAAATACTTATTCTACTGAGCTACCTCCCCAGCCCTAGTTCATATGTTTTTGAAGGTCTTATTATAACTGTGTAACATTAATCAAACACTTAAAAAAAAGCAAAAAGAACTTCATAGAAATCTTAAAATCATTTAATGGGTCTATTATTACTATTTGTAAGTCAATAGATTTGATAGTGTTAATAATGTTACTTTTAGTACTAGTCTATATCTAGTACTAAATCTAGTCTATATCTAGTGGAGTTCAGGCTGGCCTTGAGCTCACAATGATCCTCCTGTCTCAGCCTCCTGAGTGCTTGGATTACAGACATGCACCACCATGCTCAGCCGTGAAACAATGAATATGTTAATGTCAATATAAACCAAGATCTTAAGGTAGAAGTGATGCAATAGCAAAGGTCATTGCACTATCTTTAAGAGTATGTCAACTGTTAAAAAAAAGTAATGTTTATTGAAAGTGTTAATGTTTAATTGTTTAATCAATCTTATATACTTATATCTATTAATCTGAACTGATCTGATGATGAAAATATGTAATACAACCATTGTTAAATTTAAAATAAATAAATAAATAAATACTTTGAATTAAAACAAAGAGCAAATTTACCTTGAAAAATAAATAGACACTCATAACTGTTCAAGTATATATTTTCCTATCCTGTTAACATCCTGACTTAGGAGCCAGAATCTCCAGTAGCAATGCTGGGATCAACATCCACCCCCACATTCTCACCCCTTTCTACTGAAAGAAAACAGAGTTCCTTAAAAAATTGACTGATGTGCTTGCTATGTAAAAGATGATCCCAAAACTTAGTGGGCTGTAAAGCAAGAGCATCAGTACTGTTCACGACACCTCAGTGAGGTCAGGTTTTATGCACACAGTATCTCTGTTCTGGGCACACTTAGTGAGGGAAGTTTATAATATAGATTGGCATTGTTTGATATATAGTCTTTTTGGTTCGCAATTCTCTAGGCATTTGTCTCGAGAAAGGTAAAGCTATACATTTTATGCCTCGTGGTTAAACTTTTCTGTTGGGTGGTTAAGGGCAAGTTAAAGCAAGACCTGCATAACAAAACATGGAACTTTTGTATCTCCTAAGATCAATCCGATCACCTCAGGGTTTACTTGAAACCATGTACAAGCCTGGTCTGGGTCTGGTAATAGTTTTTGTTTAAGAATGCAGAGCCTTCTCAGTGGACTAACAGCCTGCTTAGGCAAATGAAGGGACAGGGTTCAATTCTCAGCTTCATTTCCATGTTTGATGTTATTCATCTGTCATGTTTATGACATATGTCTCATGCTTTCATTTATTGATGTTACTAATTTCCTGTACATAGTATATCTCCTACTTACTTCCCCTACCCCTCTCCTTTAAATTGCATTTTACATTAAATATATGATACTCATATTTGAACTTAAAATTAACATTATAGAAAGTGATAAAGATCATCAGTGCCATTAAAAATGAGAATGCGTATGCTTTTGGTGTAAGAGGAAGAAAGTTACAGTAATGGCAGGATAGAATTTTACTGAATTACCATCCAAGGCTAGAATTCTTTTCCTAGATGGTAGAAGGTATTTGTAGGAAAACTCTTCAATTAAAGTATGACAAACGCACATGAAGTATTAACAGAATAAATCATGGTCCTGCCTATTTAAATGTAATTTGGAAAATATATTTGTAACAATATCTATTTCAGTCTTTTAGAGTATTATTGATTTGCCCACACTTGCAGGATAGTGCCATCCCCTGAAACTTCTTACACTTCCACGAGGGACTTTTGAGTTCCAGAGAACTTATCCAAACCCAGATCTCTTGGCAAACTGGCTTAACTTAACCATAAACTCAATATGTACCATATTGCCAGTTATAAAGTATTTTCTTATATATTATTTTGTCTAGTACTTACATTAACCTTGAGGTTATGGTATTGCTTAGATTCCTCCTTTACACAGCAAAAAATATGGCTGAAGCAATAGTCTCTTATTTTGACTTCACCAGCTGTGAAACTTCTTGTGATCAAAAGGTATCATCTTGTGAAGCACTTGGAATAATGCCCGGTATGTAGGGCACTGCATTAATTAATATTGATAAATCTATGCTCAAATTGGAGGACTCACTTATATTCTATGAGTATGCATAGGATAACCAAGTCAATGCATAATTTTAGACCATCAATTTCATTTCATGGTAAAATAATTTCAAGCACTGTTTTCATCCAAAAAAGTATTTTGGAACAAAACACAAGACACATAAAAACCTAAAGATAAAATATCTGGTATGAGCAGGCTTCTGACCTTACAACATCTTAATTTGATGTACACCCACAACTCTTGGAAGAATATACTCATTTGGAATTATTTTACTGAAAAATATTGGAAATCCCCCAAAGTAGGTGTTCTTCCTTCTCATCAACTCTCTGCGGTATTCCATTAAACAGTGATGAACATGATATTGACTCTGATCTTGAGACATGCTGAGAAGATGTTGAATGACTCTCTGGAAGTTATCCTACCTCTGAATATAGACATGTCATGTGTTCTAAGGATCTTAAAATTTCAACACTAGTCATAAACTTTCAAGGCAAATTTCCAATAAATTGTGTCTTTTTCTCATTCTTATAGTACTTCTTTCACTCTGCAACTTATGACAAGTACAAGCTAATGCACATTACGCACTTGTTGCATACTGATTTTACAGACCAAGAGATAGAAACTATAAAATGAAACCATTCGCTTAGTCATTGAACAATACACAGGTAGAACCCAAGTTAGGTTCAGTTTTTTTGTCACCACTCAGTGCTGTGTCCTCTGTTTATTGGAAAGCTCGTCTGAAGTAATCAATTACAGTACCTGGGGTGGGGGATATCATATGCACATACCAACAGTCAAAACACAGAGAAACCAGAATCAGAGTCGTAAAGGAATGGCTTGTGCAGTAAGGTCGATTTGGGGAGAGTTAGACATAGAACATGGACATGCCTCAGAGACAGGACTGCCAAACTTCAGTAGCAGTCATGGAGTGCAGGGTAGCCAGGAGAGATATTCAAAAGAGCTCTAAGTATCAGTGGCTCTGATAATGAAGAAGAGTAATGTAGAGAAGAAATGAGTCTTGCATCAAACTGGAGAGAGACAAACATAAACTTTATACAACTTCAACATGAAGTGGCAGACAACTTATTCTCAAAGAGAAAGATGAGCAAAGCTTCTTCCCTTTAACCACTGCCATGTCTAGGAACCTCCCCAGGGCCTCAAACCCAAGTGTTTCCTGGCTTCTTTGAAGAACTAAGGCAAACACACTGAGCACTGTTTACCAGAAGCAGCCAACGATGCCCCAAGGAGCTATAGCCCTGAACTTGCAATGCTGTCAGCAGAGAAACTGCTGATGTGAGATCTGAAAGCTGGAGTTCAGGGAAGATAGCAGTGGCCCAGGAAAAGAGTGAGTAAGAGTAACAATATTTTGGTGTGAGTCCCTTTAAATGTTCCTGAGCAAGACCAAAATGTCCTAGAATCATGCTGAGGTGGGTAATTAGTGCT
This sequence comes from Myocastor coypus, assembly GCA_004027025.1. NCBI lineage: Eukaryota > Metazoa > Chordata > Mammalia > Rodentia > Myocastoridae > Myocastor > Myocastor coypus. The sequence goes on along the minus strand of PVJA010023389.1, from coordinate 28,396 downwards.
GACATTTAAGAATCACAATGCCCAAATCTCTCTGAAGTGATACAACCGCTCAAGTGACCAGGTGTTCTGTTCTTGGTTTCCAAGTATTTGGCATGAGTTGGTGGGCTTGCACAGAAAGACTACGGTGATAGAATCAGTTACTATTACTAATAACAGTAGCATTTAAAGATTTTTCTGTGCTGAGTACTATTTTTAAGATTTCACGGGGGACAACCTGCTGGGGAGGGGTCGTTTCTCTCTCAGACAGGAGCTTTCTTTTCCCTCAATAAATCTACTCTGCTCATAAAAAAAAAAAAAAATCACTTGGATTCTCTCATTTGTTTCTTAGAAGAAAGTTATCAGGAAAATGCTGTTATGAATCTAAATAAAAACATAAAATGAAGTGCAGAAAATAAATAATTCACTCAAAGTTTCATGGCTAGCAAGTGTTAAACTGTGACTCCAACCATCTTTCTTCCAGCGCCTTCTTCAGAATTAATGAGTGATGTTAAATGATTTTGCTGACTTTCCTATTTAACATACCAAGGTAAAATTGTTGACCAAGTTGTTCAGCATTAGTTAGCAATGTATCAGCATGTTTACATTCTCAACTGCTCATTCCACTGGAAGGTTTTAGAAAAACCTGGAAGGAGAAAATTGCTTTCTCTGGCCACACTCGGTTTCTTTTAATAGTTCTTTCTGCATTGTCAGGATAACCTTCTCTTCCAGATCCTGCTTCAACAAAAGAGCTCACAAAATAACTTTAAGAGTTATAAAGAATTGATTTTCAATTACATAACCCAGAGAAGTAACCGTTTTTTGTGGGTAAAAGCATAGATCACAAAAAGCAGCTCTGTGTGTTCAGACCTTGGCTATACCACTTCCCAGGAGCAGACTCTTGGATGAGTGGTTTAACTGCTTTAAAACTTAGAGTCATTACTGGTAAAAGAGGGACAATGACAGTACCTACTTCTTGGATTAGAGAGATGGCTAGAGGTTTAGCTACTATAGCTTGAGTATCTGAACTGTATCTGGCCCATAACAAATACTTGATACACATTAATTGGTTCTTGTCATCCACTCTGTGGAGTGAGAAAAGTGCTATGAGAATATGGAGATTAAAAATGTATTGAGGTGGAGAAAGTAAACAGAAAATAGATCATAGAATAAATACCAGGCATCTTTCTAAGTCTTTATTTTTTTAGAAATGATGGAAATATGTCATTATTTTCTTGCACCGGTCCAAGTAATTTTGTCTTTGAAGGAGCCAATTATTGCAATCATTTGAGAGATGGTCCTAAACTATAGGACTAATAACCGGGTAAAGCAGTCTCTGATGCAATAAGAATCGGGTTGTCATTTTTCAAATCATGTCCAGTAAGTTGATATGTGTTCCTCTTTTAAGAAAACATCATTTATAAAAATCTAAACTTGAGGGCTGGTGTGATAGCTCAGTGGTCTAAAGCGCTTGTTTAGGAAAGCTTAGGTGGCAGTAGGGACCAATGTTCGATCCCCAGCACCACATGCTGCGCCAGCCCTGCCCCCAGGGCAGGCTGAGCCAGCCATAAAAAAAAAAAAAAATCCTAAAATCTAAACCTGAATAATAAATACTGGTTGAGTTTGAACAGAGTTATTTCATTTACAAAATTATTTACTCAGGTTGTTTTTAATGCTGAATTTTAATATTTAAAACATTTTACTTTCCATTGCACTGGAAAGATAGTAGCTTTAGCATTTAAATTACTTGTGTGGCACAAAGCAACTGAATAATATTATTTCTAATTTTTATATTAACTAAAAAATATATTGCGCATATTACTATGCTACAGAGACTCAGAGAAGTTTACCAAGATTCTTTGACCCTATAAGACTGGTACATACATCTTCTTTTTTTGTTTTTTCCAGTACTTTCTTTCTTTCTTTTTTTTTTACTCTTTTTTTTTTACTCTTAATAAGAAATAACAATGTGACAGTTTTAAAATGTTAGTAGTACATTCCTAATAATTGATACAATGCATATTGTTGTCCTTGTAGTAGTTATACAGATGTAGACATGATAATTTTTCTAATCATTGTTGGTACAAAAAAATTTCTTCTCATTGAACTAAGAGAAAGTAGTTGTATACATAGTCCAATTTAAGCCTTTTACAGCTCAGCATACTAATCTAGCTTTAAATTTTATGCCCATGATTAAACTTCTATATGCAAGTCCTTATATACTTAAATATAAAGATTATGCTACAAATTCCCTATGGGTCCCTACATGATAACAACTCTCAAACAGGTTGCTTTTATTTGCTCATTTTTAATAATCTCTCCACTATAAAACCCCACAACTACAGTTCATTAAATTAGAATATGTTTCCGAATATTTTTCACCAATATTGCCATTCTACATTTGGTTCTGTATTTATCCTTGGTTTAACACAAAGTCATCAGATTGGCTTCCTGCTTCTCCACAGTTCAGCTTTCCACCGCCTTTAAAACACCGAATGGCGATGGTGTTCTCTGCTTTCTAAAATCAGATCAGTGAGTGCAAATTTTACTCAATAGCTCAACCCTTTAGTTCTAAGGAAGTCCAATTCAAGTGTCAGTCTAACCTGTTAACCAATAATTAATTGGCTGTCAAAGTAGAGGAACAGGGAGACAGTTCTCCCTGGCTGGGTTACTTTATGGCTGTAACACTTTTACATATGTAGAAAAAAAAATCTGCAAAGTATGAATTTCTCCTGAGTGAAAATATTTTCCATGGCAAACTCTATCTTCTGAAGATAAGATTTAAATCATTTAATCATAGCCATAAAATCCTTATAGAAGGGATATCTTTATTTATTTATTTATTTTTTTTGTGTGTGTGTGTGTGTGGTTGAGGTTACTAATCCTTTGCTTTGACAACAGAAACAAAGTATTTCCTTAATTGCTACCCTAGAGGCAAAACATTTACAAGATTTTGTCCAGTCATGTCTCTCATTTCAGTTTGATTTCTTCTGAGTCATCTAAGATGGAGTTACTTGCACCATACTCAACAGAATCCTTAGAATTGGGTTCTTTGGCAACCCACTGTGGAATTCTAAGTTTCCATGAAGTAGAAGATTATTGAAAATTTGTGTGTTTTTATATGTACATAGCAATTTCTTATTTGGCCTCAGACAAGTGAGTTCAGGGATCTACAAGGCTCTAGGAAGGGGTAAAAGAGTAACTGGATGCAATCTTCAGAGTCTTGGCAATGTGAAAAATAACCATGAAATCCTTTGGCTGCTTTTAAATTTATTTTCTAACAGTGAAGTTTATGTGGTGAACTGATTGACAAAGATATTCTACACATTGCAGCTGAAAGAAGAATTAGAAATTACCCAATCTCCTTAGGTATCTTTACTGATGATTTTACTGAGATTCAAATAGACAACATACCCAGGATCATCAGAGCTAGAAAATCAGGTCTGTGTCCAGCAGAATCTCAGCTTCTTGCCCATTGGTGATGATCCATATCTATTAATATTTAGTCTGCTATGCTTCACTCTTTTCAGCCACAGAAGCTAGAACTCAGGCATGGCGAAGTGACAGGTACAAATTTATCAACATAAGAGGTTGTGCAGGATGAGGTGATATCCTCAAGGTAGCACGGTTTCCTTTCTTTTAGTGGCCTGATATACTTAGATTGAGTGTGTCGAAGCTCTTAAAATGTAGTTATTTGTGAGAATTTTCATTTGTATGGGTAGTAGGGCAACTAAACACTGGAAACCAGGCTGGGGCAGCAGTGACCTGGTTATACGATGCATCAGCCTGCATTATTCTGAAGTTCACTGTCAGCACTGTTATTTTCCTGTTTGATTCTAGCTTGCCATTCTTTTATTATATGCTATGAATGAAAACTCAACAGGTTTTAAGCCTCTTGTAGTTGTCCAGTATTGAGGAGTTTTCCCCCTTCTCAGGATTCATGTTTCCTGCAGGGAAGGATAGATAGCATCACAGATGCTGGGCACACGGAGAGCTGGGTGTAAGCGTGTGGCGGTGGTGGGTTTTCCTCAGGAGGTTGCTCAGTTTGCTGAGTAGTTTGCTCCTGTTGATGCTGAAATCTTTGTTTGTTTTGTGTTTTCCTGGTCAATTAAAATATTGGTCCAGTACCTTAGTTCATGTTGTCTTCACTGCAGGCTGTCAGAGCCTTAACATTTGTCTTTTTCAAAATGATATGAGCAGTGCTGGTTTTAACAAAAATTTATGGCTCTAAAGGTCTGTCTTCACCTCTCTCTGCCTCTTTTGTGCTGTTCCTGTTTTCTGGCTTCTCCCATCCTATCCTTTCAGGAACATTTTTATGAGGCATAATATTATAGTAACTTATAATGCTTCATTTGTTCATTCTAGACAGAATCAGCAAGTGTTTATTGAGTACCTATAATGGCAAAGGTATTTATTATTTCACTAACAAATCCATACTTTTGAATCATTTCTTCTTACGTGGCAACCACAGGTTTTGCCTTATTACCTCATCACTTCAGTCTAAAAATATTTTGTTGACAGTAATTCACTTTAATTAAGTTATTGGTACATCTTAGCTATATATATATATATATATATATATATATATATATATATATATATATATATATAATGATATTATGGCTGGCTCAGCCTGCCTTGGGGATAGGTCTGGAATAGCATATGGTACCAGGCATGAAACCGCGGTTCCTGTGGTTGCTTAAACTTGTCCAAGCACAACATGTGGTGTCTGGTTCTTGTTCTCCTCCTCCTCCTCCACTTCCTCCTCCTCTTGTTGTTTGTTGTTGTTGTTGTTGTTGTTGTTGTTGTTGTTCTTCTTCTTCTTCTTCTTCTTCTTCTTCATCTTCCTCTTCTTCCTCTTCTCCTCCTCCTCCTCCTCTCCACCTTCTCTTCAGGGTTTCACTATGTACTTCAGATACACAGTGACTCACCTGTTTTCAGCTTCCCAAGTGCTGGAATCTGGGTCCCTTCTTAAATGAGAAGGAATTTAGTAACTTATGCTGAGTACTGTGCCACATATTCTCCCACATGAGCCAAGCAAGTGCTGTGGAGAGCAAGTATCTGGAAAGAATAGAGCCAGGGAACATGATATAATTATTTTAGAGGCAGCAATATACGCCTAGGAAAAGTAGGTGGTGAAGAGTATACCTCTAGGTATTATACCAGGGACTCTGCTCTCTTTTTTCAGAATCATTAATGGAACAAAGCTAGGATTAGACTTTAATGTTCCTAAAGACTTTAAGGAAGCTTATGTCTAAAAGGAACATTGAAAAGGCAAAAACAAATTGTTAAAAAAATTATAAAATATTCAATGAGTCCTATAATAACACAGCAACAAAATTATCCTAGAGGAAGCAAAGCTAGCACAGCAGAAAGAATAGAGACTTTGAACAGCATAATGTATATCCTTAGAGAAATATACTACAAATTTAAATAAAAGACAGATGTTTATAAGGCAGCAGCAACTGGAGGTATTGGATGTGAAAAATGCAATGGTTTAAATAAAGAATTTTTTAAAAATATAATTGAGGATAGGTAAAAATTAATTAATGGACTGGAAATCATACTGAGAAGGTTTTTCCATTTAAACAAAATTAAAAGGTACAACAGTTAAAATTAGAATTTACATTAATCTAGTAAGAGTCCTAGAAGGAAATATTACAAAGAATATGCAATCTTAGAAATAATGACCGTTTTCCACAGTTAAAGAGACTACATAATAATTTTAGGTTGAAAGTACTTTCAGGATATGAGGCAGCTCACAATAAATGAGTAAGTTAAACCAAACATCCTATCATATCAGAGTGAAATTTGATCATAAAGAGCTTCCAGACAGCAAAAGTAAATTTCCCACAAGGTTTCACGGTTGAGAAATGCCTTCAAATGTCTTAAAAGTAACAATGCAATGAACTTACATATTGTTAGGGCAATTAAATGAATAGGTTCTAGAATGTCTAGAAAATATGTAATGTGCATGACGGGCAAAATAAAAGTCTTTTCCCTTTAATATCCTTAGTACACGTCTAATTTATATTTGTGGAATACATTCTTTTGTTGAAAATTGTATTGATGCATTTTGGATTTATGTCATGATACCTCTCATTATAGTGAGTTCTGTATATAGCATACTTGCTTCTCATTTTTTCCCATTTCTCTCCCCTCCCTTCAACCTCTCTTAGAATATATTCTTGAAACAGAATATAGATCAGTGCATGAGGAAGCAATTATTGTATAAAGCAGGGATAAATAAAAGAATCATTAAAATTATTATATTTTTGAATAATTAAACAAAGATGTATTCACAGCACTTATTCTACAATTTAATGGCACATCAACTTCATTGAGATGAATTATACAACAAAAAGAGAAATATACATTGAAGAAGTTGATTGTAACCAACAGAGAAATCAATTTAATTCATAAGCTTCAGCAATGGAAAAGAAAACAAAAGATGGAGGAAAAGAAGGAAGGAAGGAAGAATATAAAACATTGATTTCATCAATAACCATTGTGCTTTGAAACAAAAAAAGTAGTGATATTAAATAAAAGCTTGGTCTATATACAAGAAAATAAGGTAAAAACATAGTTTTTAAGACTAAACTAGTTGAGTATAATACTTCAACTTTTATACTTAACTTGAATGACAAAGTTAGAAAATAAAGCATGAAGGCACAGATGTGATCGCAGCACTGCAAGGTGGGGCCGGAGGATCACTCAGAGGGCAGGCCGGCCTGGGATGGGTAGCGAGACCCTGTCTGAAAACAAACAAATATGTGAAAAGAAAAACAACAATGAAAAGAAAGACATGAGGAAAAACTATTGGAAAATATGAAAAAAATGAAACTAGGCCATAATATTAATATCAAAATGAAGTGTACAGTGCACATGTACATATGTGTATGTTTATATGCATATAGGTGTGAGAAACCATGCAGAACAGAACTTAGTATGTCAGATGTGCTATAGAAGAGGTGTTCGTGGTAAGTTATCTTACTGTTAGACAAATTGTAGAAAGTATTTTATCCAGGAATGTAATCTCAGCACTCTGGGAGGCTAAGGACTAAGGATTTAAAATTCAAGTCCAGCTTGGACAACCTGGTGACTTAGGAAGACTCTATGACTAGAAAAAGAGAGAGAAAGCTAGACATGTAGCTCAAGGTGAAGGTCCTGGATTCAATCCCTAGTGATGCACAAAAAAGCAACATAATGTTTTGTAAACTGAGTAATTTCAAATTCCTTGCTTGATTATTCTGCCCTCAAAGTACTAGAACATTCTTCTCCACTTTTATGTCTGCTCTGCTCATAAGACTTCTTTCCTAAAAGGAGAGTATAGAGAATGTGGAAAATCTATCATTAGTCAGTAGAGAACCCTGAGCATTGCTACTTCCCCCAGGAACCCAGCCATTTCAACAGATGAAGATAGCACTTCATTGCTGTGCTCTTCCGAATCTACATGCACAATTGCAGTCCAATCATAAGAATAGTGTCTTCCAAAGCTAATGGGTCTTGAAAATTGTAAAAATCTTAGCATAAAGGAGCCTGAGAGAAGACAATGGCTGAATAAAATGTGAGATTCTAAAGTGGGTCCTGGGACAGAAAAAAGCACATTTGTTAAAAATAAGAAATTCTGAATAATGTATAGACCTTAGCTAATAACAATGTACTAGTCAATATTGGTTCATTAATTATAACAAGTGCATGCTAATACTGAAGGATATTAAGAATTGAGATACATATTCTGGAATATACTGGGATCTCTGAATTATCTATGTAAAATTTTCGTAAATCTAAAACTGTCCCTAAAAGTACTAAACATCTTTTGAAAAAATGATCATAGTCATAGATATAAGAATTAAATATGTTAAAAATCCTAGAGGAAAAAAAGAGCAAATCCTCAAAACTTTAGGTTAAATGATGATTTGTAGAAATAACATCAAAAGCACTAGTCACAAAAGAAGACAAAATAGATCAAAGCAAAATTAAAAGTTTTGTGTTGCTACCAGCTTATTGACAAATCAAAAAAAGGATCTAAAGAAGGGGGAAAAGAATCACAAAACATATTTAAATAGGGAATTACATACTAACAATACAAATAACTCCACTGAAAATGTTTCAAGGAGCTGATATAATACCACTTTAAAGAAGGTACAGAAGTGTCCAACATTTTTAACATTAATGATAACAAAGTAGAAAATAGAATTAACGTATTAAACCACTCCACACCTCCTGGACTACTATAAAATAAATGTTTCCCTAATATTAAAAAATGTTAAATTCAAGTCTTGTTAAAGGGATTGCTAAATGAGGCAGCACTTTTGGAGAACAGTTTAGCAGTCCTTTAAAACTATAAACACAGAGTTATATGTGAACCCCAAAACCCAAGAGAGGTGAAGGTGTGTAGTCATACAAAACCTTGTATCAATCATCATTCATGGAAGCTAATTAATATAGCAAGCAACTCAAAAAGACCACCAGATGATGACTGTAGCGATGAAATATGGTGCAGCCATACAGTAGCATGTGATGTGAGAATCAGAAAATAATGAAATACACATTTTGCAACTTGAGAATATTATGTTAAGTAGAAGAATCTAAACAGCAAAGGCATCATATTCTATGGTCCTGTATTTGTGAGTTGTCCAGAAAAAACACATGAAGATTGAAAAAGCTCTGGTGCTGAGAGCCTGAGCAATAGGCACTGGGAAGCTGCAGACAGTGGCACAGGCTTCCCACAGAGAGGAGGGCACTGCTCTAAGCGCTGTTAGCAAATGGTAATATTTGAGCAGCTCTAAGTGAATCAAAAGCCACAGAATATGAATATGGTGGTACATAATTATATTTCAAAGAAATTATTCTGTTTAAAAATAGAGCCAGATTTTTAGAGAATTAAAAGACCCCAAATTCCATACTTGACTAAGTAAACAGAGAGCACATTTCTTCTTTGGCTCCCATGGGCTGTTTCTCAAACTCAGTTTATGTATCGAGCCACAAAGGAATTTCAATAAATTCAAAAGAAATAACACCATGCACATCATGGCTTTTGACCGCAGTGCCATAAAATTAGAAATTAATAACAATAGAATGAATTTAACATGTTGGTAGGAAGTCTATATTATAGTTCTGATAATAACCCATGTTTCTAAATAACCCATGGGTTAAAGAGGAAATCAGAAATCAAAGTGTAAACTGTTAACCACCAAATGAAATGAAAGCAGTCTATTTCAATGTGTTACATGCTCCTAGAGGGTACCAGGAAAGCAATATAAAGCTTTGACTGTAATTATCAGAACATAAAATATCCTGGAGATACATGAGGTAAGCATTCAACTCAATAGGCCAGAAAAATAGAAATAGAACACACTTAAAGAAACAAAAAGAAATGAAATAATAAAAATGAGGTTAGAAATCAATAGTGTCACATAGGAAAGCAGAATAATTGCCAAGAGCTACATTTTTTTTTTTTTTTTGAAGAATCGAGTACAGCAGAGCAAACTGTGGCTAAACAGCCCAAGCTGAAAGAAGAACTACTTAATAATCATATAAAAAAGAAAAATGTAAAAATCTATATATGACAAACTCTATAAAGACACACAATATAGTGACTAATTATTTGGGAACTTATTTGGAAACCTAGCTGAATAAATTTCTAAAAAAAACATGAAGTGTCAAAATTAGCATGTGAAATATAGAAAATATCCAGGAATACTTGCAATCAGAAAAATTGAAATAGTGATAAGGAACAACCACCTCCCCAGGGCCCCAACCTTCGCCTTTGTCCCTCCCACATTTTCTGGCTTTAGCTTTAGTCCCAGGCTTCTCTTCTCCCACCCACGGGCCAGAATGCTGCTTCACTGCTCCTACTAAATAGCAAATATGGTCACACTTCACCGTACGTCTAATGCTCACCTGCACGCCTACAGATACAGGGTAAAGCGCTTCATCTTTGTTTTGTTGTTTGCCGTGATCATTTCTGAATTGCAGTTCATGAGTAGCTCTTGTTTCCTCTCTTTGTTACACCTTTCCCCATTCCCTAGAGAGCTCTGTTTATGCTTCTGTCAACCCTAATTATTTCTCATCTGAAGATTGTTTCTACTTTTTCCACATAATCATCCAGTAAGACTGAGCTTCACTCGCTTAGCATCCTCGATGTGATCTACATGATGTAAATAGCTTTCCTCTCATAAATGGAAAAGCACCATCAGTTAAATGGAGAGAAACTTTAAAAAAAATTAACATTACTGTTTAAAAATCGTTCTTTCAATGTTGTGGATTAAACCCAGAGTCTTTGCCCTGAGCTACATGCTCAGCTCTAATTTTAAAAGTTTGAAATAGTGTCTCACTTTATGACTCAATCATCCAGGCTGGGCTCAAAGGTGTGATCCTGCCACTGTGTTTAATGTCATATTACAAATGGATACTATTGGGTTGGAATGGAGTCTCCAGTTATATGTTCTCAGTTATTTACAAAGATTTACTATGTTATACAAATAGGAAAACTAGCACAAATATGGGACTATTTCCCCTTAGACATTATAGGAAGATGAAGAGAGAAAGAAAAGAAGCGGGAAAGAGAATGAATTTGAATTTTGAATATAATAATATCCCGAGTTTCTTTGGAAATGGTTTTGTGTCTCATATACAGACTACAGGACAGCAGAATTTAATTACGATGTTGTTTTTGCTTTTATAGATTTCATGTAAGATGCCAGCTGTGCTATGCCATTTGCATTCTTTCATCACACTCTTAGAGACAAACAAAACAACTCAAACATCAGCAATAAGGACCCACAAAAAAATCCATTCCTAAGGGGTGAATTTCCATCTTGCAACCAGCTGAAGGACACTTTGTAGCACCCTTTAATTTCTATCTGGTAAATACGTGGTTGGCTCCCTACTTCGAGTTTGGCAGTGAGCATTGGTTTATGAATAGCAAAGCACTTTTACAGAGGCCTCATGTGAGAGGGAACTTGCATTTCCTGAAAGCTTATCTTAAAGTTGAATGTCTGACAAAGAGAGCTACCATTTCCAAAAAATTTTACTTTGTTATTCTTTGATGGAGGATCCCTGAAATTTATACTTAAACACGCATTGTCTTTGAGGTTTGTAAATTGCATTTGATTAGTATGATTAGATTTAAAGAAATTATTTAAACGTATTATTTTAAAAAGTAATCACTTTTCCTGGACAGGTTCTCTGGTTTTCTGGACAATGAATCTCAACAAAGCATTTGTTTTCAGATGATAATTCACATTTTAAGTTAGGGCAATTTGTTGTTACTACATGGAGTGATAATTTTATAAAAATTTATAACTTTAGAGAATTAAAATTTTGGCAAATTAGTTCCCTGCAATTAAGCATCTCATTAGTCTGAAAAGATAATGCAGGTTTTATTTCTAAGCTACCAAGAATATGAGTAGTGAGGCAATAAGTCAAAGTATTTGTTTTGATGAATTATAAAATCGTGAAGTTAACCCTAAACGTCATCAACACAGTGTAGTAAGAAAAGAAGATGAATCGCAATTAGGGGAGTTTTGGAGGGGTGAGTGAGGTTTGAGACAGGTTTCACCCTGTAGTTAAAACTGGCCTTAAACTCACATTGCAGCCCTAGCTGGTCTCAAACTCACACAGATCCTCCTGCTTCAGCCTCTGAGTTCTGGGTTATAAGCATGTGCTACTATGCCCAGCTGGAATAATTTCCATGGTCCTGTCCTTCATGGGCAAAATAAGATAGAAAAACCCAGAAAGAATACTTCAATCAAAGTTCAGGTTGGAATAAGTGGCAGAGTAAGAACCACAGGGCAGATTTGCACATCTCCAATAATATTTTTGCAGTGCCACACTGCTAATTTCAGTTGGGGTATTAACTTCTTTTGTGAGGGAGATAAAATTCTTGTTTTCTCACTAACAAGTTGCATGATTTTGAATAAAGCTCCTCTAAAAAATTTCAAGTTTATTCAGGTACAATTTATAAGGTATATAAAATATAATTCACCAAGTTTAAGTGTAAGTTCAATGCATTCTGACAAGAGCCTCTAGTCTGATATGCACCTGCATCAATCAGGCTGGGGAATATTTTCATCTACAGAGAAAGCTCCCACAGGCTACTACAGCCCTGCAAAGAAGGAATAGATACCTTTTTTTATTCCTTACTTTTAGTTATAAATATAAAACCTATAAAAGGCCCAAGAAACAAACAAAAGATTTTAACAAAAAAGCAACTGGTTTGTGAACAAAGAAATAATCGAGCAGAACCTATATTCCCTGCCCAAATCAGGGTCAGGACTTCTCGCCTGTGTTCTCTAGTGCATGACCCAGCAGCCAAAATGCTCCTTCTAGAATGAGCAGTGGTCCTGTGACAACATCAGATCAGAGGAACAAAACAGACATACAGACATCTGGTCACAGTAATGAGCCTCAGATGGAAAGTAATTTTATCCCTCTAGGCCTACGGCTCTACTGTCTTAGAGACAATGCAGGAAGCCACTGAAATTGGTGTGGGAGGGCATCTCTCCTTGCCACTAAGACTATTCTGCTCTTCCCAGAAATAGTGGGCAGAATGTCACAGTAACCAAACAAAAACAACAAACAAATAACAATAACAATAGAAGAAAACAAATAAAAATCTATTTAAATAAGTGGTACACATGGAAAGCCAAGATTCCCTCTCTAGTAAACACCACAGACTTAGGTAGGCAGTACAACCTACCGAGAAACAGCAGGTAAGTCTCAGCCTACATTTGTGGGCTGAGGTTTTGTGGCAGCTTAAATCCCACACCCCACAATGAACTAGTAACACCAGTGGCCTGCACTAGAATTACTTCATCCTCATGAATGACTGTCATGGGTGCCAGGGGTTAGGTAGAGATTCCACCAGATGCGTGGAGGTCATGTCTGGAAAGCTGCCTCCATTGTATTGGAAGCATCAGAAACACCCAGTGGAATCCTTAGTGAGTCAAATAACTACAAACCAATAACAAAGTCTGTGGGAGTTAAGCTGCCATCAAACCTTAGCCTACAAATGTAAGCTGAGACTTGTCTGCTATACCTCAGCAGGGTTACTGTCAGCCAAAATAAAGGATCTAACTAGGATCTGCTCTCCTACTGTAATAGCCACAATATATTGGATTCAATACATAATCATAAGTTCTATGAGAAAGATTTCAAGTTCAAGCCCAGCATAGGCAATCTAGTTAGAACCTCTCTCAAAGTATGATAAATACTTTGCAAACTAAAAATAGTGTATTACTTCAAAGTGATAAAGAGTACCCATAAAATATCCTGAAGCTAACAACACACGGGTGAAAAACTAAAAGATGCTCCTTAAATATTGAGAATAAAGATCTTTCCTGATCATTCCTGATCATTCTTGTTCTACCCAAAAGAATAATATTTTGTAATCAATAAATGAGTTTTGGCTTGCAATTTGGGCATTGAGGTTCACTATCACTGTTGTAAATACTGCTCATCAATAAAAATTGATTAACTACTGCTGTGCACAAAATTTTTATTGAACTCCGAAAAAGAACAAGAAAAAAAGCTAATCCCAAAGAGTATATACTACATACTCTATTGTTATAATTTTCTTATTTTCGATAGTAGGGATTAAATTCAGTACCTTTTTACATTTCCAACCTTTCTTCCCTCCCTTCTTCTTTCCCTGCCTCTCTCATCCCTCTGTCCCTCTCTCCCTCCCTCCATCCCTCCTTCCTTTCCTTCTTTCTTTTCAAGACAAGGTCTTGTTAAGTCACTAAGTTGCCAATGCTAGGCTCAAACTTGTAATTCTCCTGATTCACGATGTAACATTTTCAAAAGCAGACTTTTAGAAATGGATGACAGATTAGTGCCTGGAAGGACTTAGGGAATGGGTCATGGGAGAGATTGGAAGGAGTTGAGTGTTGCTATAAAGTAGACAAGAAAAGGATTCCAGTGTTTGGGGTCCGCCATTGTCATGATTCTGGTAGTAGGTGACTGAGCCTACTACGGACAAATCATATTTCAGAGTAGAAACATAGCACAATTTTTTATTCATTCACTGATGCAAGAAAATTTAAATTATTTTTAGCTTTTGATAATTGTGAATAAATCTGCTTTAAACATAAACATATGGACTTTATGTGACCTAAGCTTTTCTCTTAGCTACTTTTGTTCAAAAACTTTTAACCAATCTGGTAAAAAACTAGATAGAACAAGAACTGAATTAAATTCAATGATTACCTTCAGTGTTGACCCTATGGAACAAAGTCATTCAGTTCTTGTCAAGTTCCATCTGTGATCAGAATCATGAAATGAATTAGGTTTGTGATCTGAAGTACCACTGCACTCGGGTAAAATCCTTAGAACTGTGGAGCTCACAGTTTTTAGATTATGTCTTCCCATTGGCAAAGAATGAAAATTCTGTTTGTTCTGAACCATTGCTAGCATTTTGCATTGTCAGCTATTTTACATTTTAATGGTTTCTTTGTGTGTAGTGCAGCTCCTGTCTGCATCTACCTAAAGCTTTAGAGAACAACAGAGTGGTTACTCACATCTAACAATGATGTCTAGTTGGGTGTGGCTACACATGCCTGTAATTCCAGCACACAGAAGACTAAGGCAGGAGGATTGCTGAGTTTGAGGTTACCCTGGGGTGCATAGTTAATTGAGAGTCAGCCTGCACTACAGAAAACTTTTGCAAGTTTTCCCCCAAATAACATTCCTATGTTCATCAGTAGATACAATACTCAAGTACATTTATAACCATATTTCCTTGCTTCTTGTCTTATTGATTTCTAAGCCTCTCAAACAATTTTATACTTCTACATATCAGTGGTTTGCTGTATGCTTTGTCTTCTCTTTTGAAAATTTTTCCTTCCTTCCTTACACTCCTCCACTTTGTCCTTCAAGGTCTAAGAGAAATGAAATTTCAATAGTGCTCTGTATTACTGTCCCGTTTTATTATTGCCAGATGACTGTCAGGAGGTCCTATGAGGAGGAGATGTGAACCTCAACTCGCCCCATCCATAGGGCATGTTTTACCTTTGGTGATTTCTGTAAGAGAAAAAAAGAATTTTCAAGATGCATTGGTGAAAGACATCATAAGGTGTTTTAGGCAGAATTTAAAAACATGCACTCAGAGAAGTTGGAGTTTGTTCCACAAGAAAGTGATACAATAGTCTGTGGTGAGATATGATGTTCTCTTGGCGGTGTTCTCAAGAAAAATGACCTACATGTTCCTACTGTGGGTTACTCATTTGTTGGGCTTTGTTGGGGGTCAAACCACTTACATGCATGTGAAGCTGAGACACACAGCACACTAATGTTGCTGCTTCCTTGAGGATAGAGGTCAATAAAAGGAAAGATAATTTACAGGTGAAGTGCATGGGCTCCAAACTCCAAAGCAGGTTTATTATTATTTAAAGCCCTAAGCCCTTAGTACTTTCCTTCCTTCCTTCCTTCCTTCCTTCCTTCCTTCCTTCCTTCCTTCTCTCTCTCTCTCCCTCTCTCTCTCTCTCTCTCTCTCTCTTTCTTTCTTTCTTTCTTTCTTTCTTTCTTTCTTTCTTTCTTTCTTTCTTTCTTTCTTTCTTTCTTTCTTTCTTAGAACATACTTACTGGAGGAAAGAAGAAAGCTCCTATATGAGAGAGGGACAGTAGGGGGCCCCCAGTGGGTTGTCCTCAGGATTTTATTTCCTTTTGGAAGTTTTTGAAAGAGAATAGGCCTCAGGTAGCTTTTGTGTCCTGAAGCTAGTTTTTCTTAAAAGTACAATTTTCAAATTACGGTTTTCCTCATCTCCTTTGTATTTTTATTTTCTTTCTTATTCGCTACTGACAGGTTTATTTGTTCCCTGCATTTTATGAGTGACCCTGTTAAGCAATTAGTCCTATTGTGTCAGAGGCTTTTGCTGAGTGGGGAATGTTCTCTTGTTTGACTATGAGCAGTTCCTCAGAAAAAAAATAAAGGTTGTACCTCCTCTTTGAACTTCCTAGGACTTAATGTCAGCTAGTAATGTTACCTATTACACCAAATTTAATCATGTAAATTCTATTGTTTTGCAGTATCCAGAAATGTTCTCTGAAACTTCAACATATGCTTCTTTTTCAGTGTTGTTTATTGGTACTGTAGTTTGTATGTTCTTCAAGTCCAGACTTGAAGGATTATATGTGTAGAGCATATTACCAGGTCTACCATAATTACTGAGTGGCCAGTAATAATGGTTTTACCGTGTTCCAGAACACTACAAAAAGACTTTTATGCACATTATTTTATTAATGCACACCATATCTCTCTGAGGCATTATTATTCCCACTGTATAGATAAGCTTAGAAGATCACTGGAGCATCTGATGGTGTGGCTAAGATTTTGACCCAGACAGTCTGACTCCAAAACTCAGGCAGTTTAACCTCAGTGGCATCCTGTGAAATCTATACTTTACTTTCCCATAATTCCCTGAAATCTGATCATCTTCATGCAGTGAATAATTTTCTCCTAAAATAGAAAAGAAATATCTATATGCCTAATATATTAAACATATGCATGCATATTTTATAAAGCAGGGGCATTTTGTTGTTTGAGCTGACTTCAGTGTGACCTGATATGAGAATTTTCTTTATGGTCATGTGCAAATTTCACAGACCGATATGTCACAGGGACAGTGTCTGAGGTGAGTCATGATGAGCCCCACTTGCATGCCATGTTTATGTTAATGCACACACTGATTGAAGCACAAAGAAGCTGCGGGGAGCCCATGCGTGCCCATCGCTATTACCTGCCTGTCCAATTTATAACCTTCTAGGGACTCAGATGAAAGTATGGCAGCCACAAAGTTGTTTGTTACTGAAGAGATCTGCAAGAGAATAATTCACCTTTAGATTTCCATGCAGCTGTAGGTAGCAGCATCAATTAGCACTGGTGAATTCTGTGGTGGACCTCATTTTCCCTCAATTATCTTCTGATAGATCTACATTAATAACCAGATGAACTTTGAACAGGTGTGATTTAAAAAAAAATTCCTTGGCCTTCTTAATCTTGCGTGTTTACTGACAATGGAATATTGTATATGTTTGTTTTTCAGGGATTTTTCTCTACGTTTTAGAGCTTTCAGTTATTTTTCTAGGCAACCTTTTTCAAGGAATAACTAAAGTAAAATAAAGATAGACCATCCCAGTTATTATTAGAGGTGATAATTTGCAGTGTAAATGTGTTGCCATGGAAACCTAAGAACCCCCCAAAGACTCTGGCCTGAGAGTCAGGGCCTAATCCTGAGGTGCTTTTCAATAGCACCAGCTGTCCAGAGCCTGAAAGGCGTGGCAAATTACACCATTATTAGAGTGAAATGGTATGGCTAAGCTAATTATTTGTGGGCTCTAGACACAGGTGTTCATAAAAGGCTGAACGTGCACTCCTAATCAAGTCTGATTGGGCCAGAACAACAGCGCAGCGTGGGACTATCAAAGAGTTGTTTATAGTGTCTTTCATTTAAATGATAAAAGAGGCCACTGTAGGCCTTCTGTTCCTCAGAGTTTTTAATGTTGCTCCGAGTTCCTCATGCCAGGTAATCATATTTGTTGTTTCCCTTTGGAAATCTGTTTTCTAATAATATTTTCCTTGATACTCCTACAACAGTTTATGTATTCTAGACACTCTGTGACTCTTTCAAGTTAATGCCACTGTTAGCAAATGTAACTTCACTTTATAGAACGAAAGATTAGAAATTTATTGCAAATATTTTCAAAATTACTCTTGCAGAGACTTAGTAATTTCCTAAATCTTTCCAGTTATTGTTTAGTTTTTAACCTGTGATACTTCTCTAACAATTTCTGTAGCCAGAGTATAAGCAACAAGTTGATTTAAAAATGTATTTTAGAAATTTCCCTCATATAAAAATTCTTGATTCATATAATATTTGCATATCATCACTTGTCAAGTATAAGTTTCATGGGAAATGTTGCATAGAATCACTGAAGCATGATTTCATACCAAGTATAATAAAATACTCTGTTAAGTGAAGCAGATCTGAATTCTCTAATCTTTGCTCATTGAAAATGATGAAAACAATATTTCCTTGATAGGCACGGGCCATAAAGACATGTACATTCAATTGGTACCAAGCAGCACTCATACATCTAATATTTTGCCTCCAAATAACAATAGTGTCCTACATTGCTTACCCTGACTTACAAATTAGATTTGTGCAATACTAACTTGCCTATTTAGTCTTTTAAGAGTATTTTTAAAAGCAATATAATTAGTATTTCTACTTAATGGTGTTAGATTACTTCATAAATTATTTTTGTTTTAAATTTTTTTATTCCATTTTTCAGCAAATATTTGTAAATTCATGTAATATGAAAGCACATTTCCTCTGAGAGCACCCCCTGCTGCAGGTGGATGGAGATGTGCCCACCTGCCCCCTGGAAGCGGAAGGGGTCTCATAAATTTCTCTATTTTCAGGTCAGCATCTCAACCTAGTATGTGTATAGTTATAGTCATTTTTGATTTTTTTTTTTTCCACAGAACCAGGGATTGAACTCAGGCCCTTACCATTGTCAGGCAAGTGATTATTCTATTGAGCTATCTCCCTGACCCCTCATTTTGAATTTTTTAAAGAGAATACAAAATAGTATTAAAACAGAATAAATGATGAACAATAGTTTCATGAAATAAAATAATATGAAATTTACAGTATTTGTTGTATATTGTGTTTCTTTCAAATTAGTTGTTCAGCTTACCACATATATACATGCAAAATTGGAAGAAAGAAAAAAGATAAATTAAGAAGCAAGGGGAAAAAAGATTTTAAAAAATTAAACATAGGCTAGCAAGATAGTTCAGTGGACTAAGCACGTGCTTTGGCAAGTGGAGGGACCAGGGTTCTATCCTGAGTCCTGCAAGTCACACTGGCCCCACCCCCAGAGTGCACTGAGCTGGCAAATGAATCCGGGCATGGTGACATATACTGGTAATTCCAGCTCTGGGGAAGCTGAAAATAGGAGGGTCACTATAAGTCCAAGCTACACCATGTACCAAATACTCAAAATGAATATTAATTCATTAATTAAACATTAACATTAAGCATTAATTAAGCATTTCCAGAGAACGGACGTGCATAATGCAATGATCCAAGCCATTCTGTTCATACATAGCTATATCTCTTACCTCTCACCCTTCTTTCCTTCTCATCTCAGTAATATACTCTGGATGACTGAGAAAACTGAGTTTTGTCTCTGCATCCATTTAGATAGATATTTTTCCTCCTTGCAGTTCTTGCATCTTAGTGGCCTTTTGTGCAAACAATCTGAAGTCTTTTAAAGACAAGAGTTGGGGGATTTCAAACTCATGCTAAAGGACATGATTTTCTTTATTGCAAGTAGAAAGTGAATTCGTTATCTTCTTACCCTGATCAGCTTAGCACTTTCACAGAGCAGAGCACTCGCAGAGTGCTTAGGGAAAGAGTTTGGCAAAGACCACCTTGAACCTGCAGTAGCTGTCTGAATTATTCAGTTGTCTTTCAACAATTATCTACCAAGCACCCACTGCACTTACAGCTCTTACAGAGGAAGGACTGGCCTTGGGTGCATTTAGAGAGCCACCAACACCAGTTGTTCTTCATTTTCTCCTGAAATATATTTTTTTCTGCTTTCATTTTTTATAGTTCAGGGATATAACTAGCCAATCATTTCTTCGGAGCATGACTACATCTTGACTCTGTGACTCTGTGGGAAAGAAATATGCCTGTTCACTTATTGTGCAACATCTGTGGTGAAGGGGGATGTAAGGTTCCTGATGCTGAGAGTCATTTGAGCACAGGTACCACTTAGGATTGGTAAGCTGTGAAGTTACAACAAATACACCTAATACTAAGGGGCTAATCATTGCAAAAGAGTACTTCTGCTAACATTACATGTTCATATAAGGTGAACCGATGGCTCTGTCCAGTTCATGATCAGGGGCCTGGGGTACAGTGGCTACATCTTGGCCTGTGCTTCAATAATCACCATAACAGAGGATGTTCCAAGTATGCACTGACTCCAAAAGTTTGTGCATTAGTAACAGAAGCAACTTCTGCTTTCTTTTTATTAACTCAACGAAGGACAAAGCTTACATCCAAAGGACAGTGTTTAGAGAACAAAAAATAGTAGAGACAACTACCCTTGTAGTCATTTGTTGCAAGTCAGATTGGCTCAAGAACTAGATACTTAACCGATAACTTATTAAAGTGAAAATTCACCAAAAGAAAGTATTATATGAAGATGATATGAAAATGTCAGACATACATCTCTACTTCTATTTTGAAATCATCTAAAATGACAGAAATATAGAAAAAATGCTACACATATGACAGAGGAAAACATTCCCCCTTCAATTAATCATTTTAAATATGCATATTATAAACAAGATGGTTAAAATGAAGTAATTTGAATTGTGAACTAAAACCATGAGATGGTTGATCATGAAATTAACAAAAAAATTGAGGAAACATATTTAACTTATTTACATGAGTGAAAATAACTAGAAAATATTAAATTAGAAATTTGATCTGTTTAACCATCTAGGTCATTTAGACATCATTTAAGGAAAAAAATCACCTCATTTTAATCAAATAAAAATGATAGAATGCATGGCAACTATTCCATGTAAGTATACATATAGACATAAAGGAGAAATTTAAAGATGTTAAAACAAATGATATGTATAACTGGTCACAATATTTATGTATAATTATAAATTTATGCAGATACTGACTTGTTTCAAAAAATATGTACATCATAAATTTCTTTCCTTATTTAGTAAGGAATCACCATCTCTTCCTGGAGGTCATAGAAAAATACAAACACAGTTATCATAATTCTTAAAATTCTCATCTGAACCTTCATGACGTTATTGAAAGAAGAGGATACCGTATTGCTCCTATTTTACTGGATGAGGAAACACATTTCCAAGCAACTGTGTTATGAAGAGAATGGAAATTGGGCTTTTCAAGGGAACAAGGAATATAATAATATATTGTGTGGATATTCTTGTGTGGATATTCTCATCAGAGGAGCTGTATATTTGTGTTGCAAAAGCCTGAAGCCTCCTGTGAGTAGACACAGGATTGTCTTTATGGGTATAATGGATCAGAAGATTTGGAAATGTGCAGTGTTGCCAGAGTAGCCTACAACCACTAGGTATTTATTACACATCAATAAATTTTTAGAAAATTTGAATGGGGGGATTTGAGAGCTTACACACCGAGAGCTTCTATGACAGCAATTTATGTGTTGTCTTTATTACTTGCATCAGCCCTATGAGTATCATTGTGTCCATTTCCAATGAAAAAAACTTCAGCTCATCAAGGGAAATCATTTTACAAATAGAAAATCCAGCTACTAGAAAGTAGGAATTGTGAAAAACATATTATTATCTAAAAGATATAAAGAATCACAAACCAATCAGAGAAAGCAAATGACCCCAATGGTTGGTTAACTTTTGAAATTCCTCCAGGCAAACCAATACTAAGAAAACTTAAATTTATTAAATTTCAAGCATCAAGGGAGAATGTCAGCTTTATCATGTTTTAGTGATACTTTAAAAGGAAGAAATAAGAAAGTTCACTTACAGGGCCTTTGCGGGTGGGCTTCATCATTTTTATGGGTCTTTTTAAGCCTAGAAGTAGTTGGGATGTGGCAAAATTGATGTATAGCAAGCTAGATCTGCTGGACTTAGTAGACAAGGGTCTTCAGTGTTTTGAGTAAGTTATTTTCCTGATGACAGCTTTTTAAAAAAATTAAGAAAAGTACTCAGATAAAGTGGTATTTAAGACTTTCTGAGCTAACAAGAAACTTACATAGATTCAGGCTTTTTACCTTTAGTCCAACAGCTATGTGAGGAGGTCTCAGTTGTGTCCCTCTTCACCACAGGCTTTGAAGTTGCTCTCAAGTCTGTGCTGAAGACTGGGCTGTGACATCACGTACAGGATTCATCTAGACCCATGCTATCGACTGAGGTATTTGATCATGTCTACTTTATAAACATTATATATTTCATGATGGAATAGGGGCTGAGCATTTGGAATAGAGGAGATCGTACTTTGAGACACATACACACACACAGACACACACACACACACACACACACACACACACACACAAAGAGAGAAAGACATTAATATGTTTGCAGTTAACTTTTTTGTTTTTGGTGGGACCAGGGTTTGAACTCACAATGTTGCACTTGCCAGGCAGGCACTTGTGCCGTGGAGTTATTTCCTCAGCCCCTTGTAGTTAACTTTTAATTCTTAATATTTCAAATAAAATGATGTTTCCTTTCCATTATGAAGCACACATAGAACCTGCTAACTATGCACCCAACCTCCTACTCAATCGATGAGGCCTGTTCTATCTTGAGAGGCCAGTTTTGTATCTCAGATGACTCTGCTTTGAATCATGCTACATTCAGGCACATGAACTATTCATCTGAAGAGTTATTTTACCCTAACTGTTCATTAACTCTTGTTAATGTGAACAAAATAAAACATAAAGTTCATCATTTTTCAATTCTTGTCAATTATGAAATTAAGAGGCTTAGGAAAGGAGCAAAACTGGGATCAGTTTTTTTTTGGGGGGGGATCAGTTTTAGCTCTACACATTTTGCACCTAGAATGAAGATTTAGGAGGGTCAGCCAAATAGCTCAGCAGATCAAAACATCTGTAAACAGGTGCAGGGGCCAGCAATTTGATCCCGGGTTGCCATGCCAGTCCTGTTCCCAGGGCACGCTGAGACTGGGCGTGGTGGTGCATGCCTATAATCCCAGCTCTTGGGACGCTGTAAATAAGTGGGTCACTATGAGTCCAATCTAGTAGTGAGACTCTGAACACCCTGTGGACCCTTCCCTAAAAAAATGACTTAGTAATTCTCCTTTTTTAATTGTGAGAGAGCTCATTTGCCAAAAGAGGCAAGAGAGGATCTGAAATGGGCCTTGGGTGGTACCATGGGTTAACGTGAAAATAAACATTAGTTTATAAATGTAGACTTTTATAAAGGTATCCCTTTCCAGCTTATAGGTAATCACCAATATAGTGTGAGTTTGGAAAACTTGAGAGCCAGAAGAATTATTAAATGCGCATAGTTTTGTAGGAAATCAGCATTCTATGAGAAATCAACATTCTGTAGCATAATTAAAAATGAAATATTATACGTACTACTCTTCTGTGTTAATTAAAGGATGCCTATTATTACTCTCGCTACTAATAGTACAAATAATTGGTATTTGTTGAGTATTTACTATATGCATGTATCATTACACATTATTTCATTTAATTTTCACATCGGCTCTGTGAACAAGGACATGCAATTATGCCTTTTCTGGAGAAGAAGAAGGTATCATCTGATATTCAATCACCGAGAAATTTTAACACTGTCAAATTGCCTCTACATCCCTCTCCTTTATATCTGCAAGATATTGCTTTTATGACCACCAAGGTTTATTTTAGAAAGAAAACCTTCGATTTTATAACTATATTTTATCCTATATGATGCACAATTCTTGGTTTCAAATAATTGTCTAATTTTAATTACTTAGTTGTCATCCTCAGACATCAGTTAAATACACTTTAAATAAACCTGATGTGATTTTCAGGTAGGTGGTAGGAATAAAGGTCAAGAGATACCTCTTTGTTTAAGTAGGTGGGCAGAAACGAAGGCTTGCTCAACATTTTCTTCCCATAAAAAGCCTTGCTTTTATCTGAAGATTGTTCACATGTATAATTTTTAGTATTCTTCATGGAAGATTTTCCTTGATAAGCATTTTAGGCTTTAGAGTACTGAAAACTAGATTAGCTCTCCTTTCTAGTTCAAAAATTAATTAGTCCTAAATTTTTCTCTGTGTAGTTAACATTAATATTTGATGTAGCCAGATTTCATGCATAAGTTTTTGGCAAACTATATTCTATGATTTTCTACAAGCCAAACTTTCCCCTTGTGGAGATACTGTTGCCCCCATTAATCAAGGGCGGCATGAGTGTTGTATGAAATCATGTATACATAACCATGGGGACCTGGAAATAACTGCTAATACACATCAGTCTCCCTGACAGAGCACACATACAACATTTTTTCTTGCCCCATTTTTCCCCTCCCTCCCCTCTAATAGTAAAACCCAACAGGATACTTTTCAATTTTCTCTCATTTTTCCCCTCAGAATGCTCAGGCAGCAGCCACTAGGTACAGATTGTTCAGTTCCTGAAAATTTGGACGTACTAGCAGGGAATCTGAGAGGCGAGCCTATTGCCTTTGACTACAGCTTTAGGCTCCCCAAGGACCAAGAGACTCTGGAGACCCTCTTCAGATGCTAATATTCACACAAAATGACTTGGCCCCAGCTGGCCTTCACCTGCAGCCTTGACAGCCAAGAGCCTCCAGAATGAGTCCTGGTTTCCATGAAAATAGGACGGGGGCAAGTGGTAAATGACAGACTTAATCAAGGCTATAAAATTATTTAAAGTCAGCTTCCAGGAAATTTAAACTAATTGCTGTGAACACAAAGCTTGGGCAGGAGCCTTCTTTTTGCCTTTTTACAATGCACTTGAGATGGAGTGACTTGAATTCTTTGCTGTTGTCCACACCTAAAATTAAATAATGCTGTTATATTTAAGATGAAGCCATCATTATTAATATTATGGTATAATTTAAGCACAAGTGAAAAATACTGCACAATAGTATCAAAAATATTATTAGATCATTTAGAATTATCTCTAGCTCCCTTCTTTCCTTAGTTCTATGAGGGTTACTGTGTTGAAATGTGACATCATTGTCTGAACCACCAGTCTTACATCTGATTTTCTGTTACTGAGCATAGTTTTTTGCTCACTCATTCTACTTTTGTGAAACAGATTTGGAAATGAAGAGCTCTTTAATTCACTAGCATTTTCCAAGATTCAGTAAGCCAAATATAAACCAAGGGTGGTGCTTTACTTCACATTCTTTGTTTTGAAATAGTTTTGAGATGAGTTGTGCAATCCCTTTTGTGCCCATCCCATCATCCTTTTCTTCTATATAGTATATAATTTTGGGCACCACTGAGAGCAGGGTGTTAGACTTAGTTCTCTCAACAGAACCCAAAATGCTGCTCCTGCTTCTCAGTGTACAAGATATATTCATAAGATTCTTTGTTTTCAAAGATTTGTTCTTTAAAGTGGTGATTCCCATGGTTTTTGAAACAATCATTTCTCTTAGGCAAAAAGAATATTCACTCCAGATTTCAGATGACTTTTTAATTCCTGTTGCTTTACAATGTATACTTGGGTATGATCAGTAGCTTCTTAATATGAACTTATATTTAATCACAAATATATCCTTAAAGATGAGAAATCTATCGATCTAGCCACCTATCTATCTACCCATCTATCTATCTATCTATCTATCTATCTATCTATCTATCTATCTATCTTATCTATCTATCTATCTATCTATCTATCTTATCTATCTATCTATCTATCTATCCTATCTATCTATCTATCTATCTATCATATTAATTATCTTTCTAGACCATATTTAGTAAGTGCATATTTCCAGGATGCTTATAAAAATCTTTATGCCCTCTGTAGAGGTCCTTTGTGCCTTCTCTCAGGAAAGGAGTTAAGATTTTGCAGGAAGAAAACTCAAGATAAGGAACCAGTTGGTTGGAGTTCTGGTTGCATTCCACCATCTTTCCCCTCTTGGCATTTCATTTAACCTCCTCAGATCTATTTCATGTTGAAAATTGAAGATGACTTGTACCTGCCATAGTTATCTTATGGGCTATATGAAAGATGATATCTAGGATTGATATGTAAAAACAAACTTTGAAAAATATAAAAGCACTATTTAAGATGCTACTACTTACTAGAATAAGGTGCCAGTTAGTGTTTTAATGGAAGAGAAAGAACTATGCACATTCCCATATTAAACTAAGAAAGGAAAGCTTTGAGACTCATAAAGCCAGACTATTGTTAAAATATATTAGATGAAATTTCAAAATTTGTTAGAAGTGCAACATTTTTTTCCTTAAATTTATTAATATATAAGATATAAATGAGAAATTCCTTTAGTGATAATAGAAATTAAGAGACTGGGCTTGTTGGCTTGCACCTGTAATTCTAGCTCTTGGGAGGCTGTAAACATTTGGATCACTGAGTCTGATCTAGTAGTGAGACCCTGAAAACCCTGTAAAACCTCCCCTCACCAGAAAAAGATGATAAAAATTAAAACTAAGGAAAATGTATAAAATCTTAGGAAAAAGCTTTAATGTCAGCTTAGAAATAAAAAGTGAAGCAGGGGATATCACTGATTGGAAGTAAATGAACAACTGTCCCCCTTAACAAAGAAAAGGATCTAGCTTTCATCCAGTTGTTGGAATGGGCTGATGACTGATGGTTTCCCCTTGTGCCATGATTATGATTATGAAAGTTTGTACAGAAACCTCTCCCCCCTTTTTAAAAACAATATACTTGGTTGTTACAAGGTCTCACTACACAGCTCAGACTCACAGTGATCCTCCTGTTTTCAGCCTCCCTAGTGCTGGAATTATAGGACTATGCCACTGTACCCAGACTCAGCCTGCCCTGGGATGGGGCTGGCACAACATGTGGTGCCAGGGACTGAACCATGGTCCCTGCACTTGCCTAGGCAGGTGTTTTAGTCTGCTGAGCTATCTTGCTAGTCCAGTTCCCCTGTTTTAAGGGGCTTATTCAAGTGTCAAGTGTAGCATAGGAATCAATAGTGAAACATCGTTGTGTACCTCCCACTCCTTGCTGTATTGCACCTGCTCCTTGTGTTAAGAGTAAAGCATTAAAGGAAGAGTGCATTGCCGCTATTCTTACTAAGAAAGGACAGGACACAAGGAGCTACTTCTACCTTCAGTAGCTCACTGGCCACTGATTAGATCCCTGGAATTCTTCCTTTCCCTTGGCCTTTTGAGGGTGTCCTACTTCACTCAGTTTAACAGTAAGATGATTCGGAAAAGAGAAGCCCCAAATTTTTTTTCAACTTACTGATTTGTGGAAAACATAGACTGTTCTTACTGTCAGGCAATACAATTTTGTCCTTACCATTAATATTAAACTTTGTTTATTTTATTTTTTATTACTTTTAATAAGAAATAACAATATTATAGTTTCAAAGCATGTTAGTAGTACATTCACAGTAATTGACACATTGCATATTGTTGTCTTCATGGCAGTTATACACAGCACAGGGTATACACATGATAAATTTTGTGATTGATATTAGTAAGGAAAAAAAAAAACAAAAAAATTATTCTCTTTGAACTAATTGGAAGTAATTGTATACATAGTCCAAAGTTCCATAATTGCATTGGGTTACCGGTGAAACTGGCAATGTTGGAGGCTGTTGATTTAAGCTTCTTACAGTTCATCATACTAATCTAGTTCTGCATATTATGCCTCATAATTAAGTTTTTCCACTGGGTGATCAAGGGCAAGTTAAAGCAAGACATGCATAACAAAACATTCATCTTTTGTGTCTTCCAAGGTCAAATTCCCTCAGGATTAACTTTGGAGCCATGTAAAATGCTTTGTAGGGCTGTTGTCAGTGTCAGCCATTGGAACAAGTCAGGGCCATGGCTTGACCAGTTTGCTTTCTGTGAAGGCCTGAGAGAATGTTTTTTCTCTAGGTGATTCTCCTTAGACATACAATACTTCATTTATCCCATTACTCTGAAGTTCCACAATCTCCTTGATCAGAAAATTTGGGACACCACTGAGTTACAGGATGTTACAGTGCAGGTTCTCTTATGCCCTGAGTCGTCACTGACCTTGGGCTAGGGCCAAAATGTTGGCTACCTTTGTAGCCCTTCTTTTTTATTTTTATTTTTTTTTCCAATTTTTGGTCTGTTAATTTACATTCTCAACCCTCCAGCAGAGAAGCTTCATGATGCTATTACTCTATAACATAAGTAGCTGAGCTTAGCATCACTGTCTTTCTTAATATCAAACATCTTAGACTTAGCTTGAAATTGATATTTTCCATCATTGATATTCTAATAAATCTCTACAGAATGTGACAAAAGTAGTTATACATTTTTACATAGACATTTAGAAATCCAAGGATGTATAAAATTGTACCCTGTCAAGCCTATGTCATTTTTCCTAGTCTCTTACTCTCAGTTAATACACTTTTTTTTTTTTTGTTAACAAACCATTTACCTGAGAGAGAGTACGGCAGTAACTGAGTTTACATTAGAAGTAGTACACATCTAAAAGACCAGAATGACAGACATTTTAAGCATAGTTTTAGTGTTGCACGTTGCTATCATTAATGTGAACAATCTTTTGAAAGTTCTTAGGGCCAACATCTGATTCATCCTGTGTACATAAGTGCATGGTTTTGCTCCTGCTATGTTTCTTCTTCTTTTTTTTTTTTTTTTTTTTTTTTTTTTTTTTTTTTTTTTTTTTTTTTTTTTTTTTTTTT
>PVJA010023388.1:17294-33227 GCA_004027025.1 Myocastor coypus | reverse complement strand
GATAGATAGATAGATAGATAGATAGATAGATAGATAGATAGATAGATAATAAATAGATAAATAGATAGATAGATGATAGACAGACATCAGCTCTATCCTAATACACTTGCTGTGTGTGGCTTCTTTGATTTACATTGTAAGTTCCTCAGACTTCCCCACATTGTTAGCTGAAACTGCTGTGTGTTTTCATTAAAAGAAATCCATAATAGAGCCAGCTCACTGGAAATCCCTGAGCTACTAGTATTCAGCTCACACCTACAAGTATTTTGCAAAAGAGCTTTTGCAAAAAAAAAAAATAATAATAATAAAAGAAGAAAAACTAATATCTGAGGCTCACAGATGCTGGAAACCTTACCAAATGAAGTACACCTATTTTGAAATAAAAACCTAGGATTAGAATGTGCAGGAGTAGGGCTGGAAAAGGAAGAAAGATTAGGATGGGTTTTCACAGAACCAAATGTGCAGCCCTTGAAGGCAACAATGCAACATACAGAAAGAGCTTCTTTGAGTGAGATTCACTGTCATCACATGGTTCTAAGGAGTGGTGCTTGTCACACTGTAATATAGATACAGATCTTTAGGTTAACGTTTGGGTCCTGATTCAACTGTTCTCAGGAAGGGGTGGGAAAGTCCTAGCTAGATCTTACCTGTTTCCACAGGACATGGATATGGCTGCTCAGTGATCACACTTTGAATATCAAGGCTGAAGGACACAGTGGGGAATGGGGCTTATTATCTCCCTCAGAAGTTTTACTTTTCAGTCATGCTGCTTGTAAGATGACTTTTTTTCCCCCGTGTTTTCAGATTTAAACCTCAGATGTAAGGATCTGGAGATAGCTCAGTAGACTAAGAGTGTGCCTGGCAAGCATAGAGACTGGGGTTCGATCCCTAGCACACATGTTGTGTTGGCCCCACCCCTGGGCATGTTGAATCAGCCACTGGATCCAGGTGTGGTATTGCATGGTTGTAACCCTAGTGCTGCGGAGCCTGAAAACAGGAGAATCACTATGAGTCTGAGCTGCGTAGTGAGACCCTGTACCAAACACATCAAACAAAACACAATAAAAACCTCAGAGCTATTTATTATTTTCAGGAGCTGGGAATTGATCATCTTATACTTCTTATACAGGGTTTAACTCTCTAGGTGAATCAAAAGGCTTCACAATGGGCTGGAAAATCTCTTAGAGCAACTCATGCCTATGGATTCAAACCAAAGATGAACAGGCAAGCCTGCAAATGTAACTTCCTGTTGTATTTGTGCGTGTGTGTGCGTGTGTGTGTGTGTGTGTGCATTTGGAGGGAGATGAATGCTTATGTCATAAGCTGAAATATCAAGATACCATTAAGCCCTACTTTTAAAGTCAAAGTTTTCCTTACCAGCTACGCAGGTAATGACATATTCTGACAAACACTTCTGAGTGTCTAGTACATACTTAGTGCAATGTTGGTGTCCTAGGTATTACCAAAGCTTAGTGATCAGGGTTATCATGTGGGAAAGCACAAACTAGAGGCAGATCTAAAAAAAGTCTGGAAAGTCTAGAAAGGTCTGGAGAGGGCAGAAACTAACTTTTTGAAGGTACATTGCTGGAACTTACTGCCCATTCCTTTTTGAGAGCTTTTATGCTTTGAAGGCAACTTCTCTGGCCAAAAGAAAAGCTCAGAGTCACTCTTTGATGTGGTATACTGAAGTTGGCATTTCCTGTAATATATGGTTCAGATAATGAGTCTGCATTTCTGAAGACTTCACCACTGGCAGTTATTTTTAAATTCAAATACTAAATTGATAGTAGCAATTTCATCTATTAGGGCAAAAAAATATTTTGGGGGATAGTGATCAATCTTAAACTCAGCAAATCACTGCACTAGGATGCTTCCTGGCTTTTCAGAAGGCAGATCAGACCACTGGAGCCCTTTTCTGGAACCAGAGGTCTCCCTAGGTCTAAGTTCCTTCACATGGGCTGCTGAAGGACACCCCTCCTGGAAACACACCTTAGGAAAGACTAGCTGCCGGCTTCACTCCTGGCCTACACAGCAGTGATTTGTAGAACTGACATGCGATTTTTCTCTACCAGAAATAAAAAGCAAGCCACACATTCTGCTCCAAGGGCTCCCTGGCAGGTGACTTAATATGGAATCACAGCCCCAGAGGGGACATGTGACCCCTTGAAAGAGGAAGGTCAGCTCTGAAAGGCAACAGAAAATAGATACAGGAGCAAGGAGAAGCTAAAACAGTCTTAAGTCCTGAAGGGGTTTTATTTTTTATTTTTTTATGTTTTCTTGCTTGGGGAAGAGGAACTTGCAAGCAGCAATCTATGCTAAGTTGCATGTGAATGTTTAAAATTCTCAGTCTGATGCTGCAGTAAGCGCTTTGGGTTTGTGTCTCACTGAAGATGAGAGGAAGCAAAAAGACTGGAGTAGAACGAGCAAGGCACTGTTAGAAATCTGCTCCCATTTAGTTACTGTATATGGTTGGATAATAATTTAACCCCATTGTGTGCTGGATCCTGTTTAAAAAAAAAAAAGAAAAAAAGAAAAGAAAATGTATCTGTACCAGAGTCATCTGATCATGTGTCAGAGGTTCTGTTACTCTGAATTTCAGTTAAATAGTTTCTAGTATGAATGGATGGCAATGTTTGCATGGGATACACTTATGCTAGACTCTGTGTAGGTGTCTCTCTGAAGTTTAAGTGTACCTGGACACTGTTTTTAGTTTCAAATTCTGACAAACTTGCCATCAGTCAAGAAAAGCCAATTTACACTGAACCATTAGCTCAGACCTCAATGGTGAATCCCACGCAAGCGTCTGCAGTTCCATAGGAGTGGCCTCAAGAGCGCCCCAGGTGGTCAGCAGTAGCAAGATGGCAGCACGTTGATGCAGTTCCCTGGGCTCCATGGCCAGCTCGTTGAGAGGGGTGTTCAAACAGAATCAGGTCACACCGTCCTCCTCCCAGACTTTCTGTTGTTCTGTGATGCTCTGTGACTCTTCTCTCCCATGGGCACTCATGTGCTGGTGTCCATCCCTAGGAACCCAGATGTTTGGATTTCAGCCTATATAACTCTGAGCTACATAAGCTCTTTTCTTTATAAATTACCCAGCCTCAGGCATTTCATCACAGAACCAGAAAATACATCAATGCAACTAAAGAACACTGAAAAAGACAAGCTGAATGAATTTCATAGACATCATCTTGAATGAAAGAAACGAGACATGAAACAATATGTTTTTTTATACAAATGTGTAAACTTTATTTCTTTACTTTTTTTTTTTTTTTTTATTATGGCCGGCTCAGCCTGCCCTGGGTGGCGGGGGGAGGGCTGGCACAGCATGTGGTGCCGGGGATCGAACCGCGGTCCCTGCTGCCTCCTAAGCTTTCCTAAGCAGGCACTTTAGACCACTGAGCTATCCCACCAGCCCAAGACATGAAACAATATGTTTAAGTTTAGTTTTACAAAGGTCACAGATCAAATATATCTAATCTATGGTGATATGAATCAGAATAACAGGTAATGGGTTGGGGTAGGATTTATGAGAACATCCTTTTGAGGTACTTGCTGGGAATGTTCTGTATATTGACCTGGTCATTCATGCTTTGGGAGGTGTAATATATATATATATATATATATATATATATATATATATATATATATATAATATATTTCAATTTATATGTGTTACATTTCAAAATGAAAATAATTAACAAAAACAATGAGGAGATAGAAATGCATGCCTCACTACTTTTGCATGGTTCCTAAAGTTTAATATAATGAAAGCTGAACATTTATGTGCTCTTCAATTTGGCAAAGTCATGCCTGCTTCAGGAAACTTGAAAAGAATTTTGGGGAATAATCTGAATATCTGTTGTGCACCCCCATTTTACATGTGTAAGAGGTCAGTTTTCATCCATTCATCTTTCCATTTATTTATTAATGAACAGATGTTTAATAACTGTCTCTATTAATCCCACTTTGTTAATCACTATGAGATTCAGTTATAAATAAAGTAGAATGCTTCCTTATTTTAAATTCTTATATATAAGTTTTTTTTTAAAAGACAGTGGGATATAATATAGAAATATTTAATTAGAATTATGATAGAAGGGCTGGGACTTGGGCGACTTCCTGGTAAGCAAGCAACAATAGCTGTGGTGGCATGGCTTAAATCTACCTTTCCGAGTCTCTTCAGCATGTGCCAGTCAAGAGCAACTCCTAGCTGCGGTGAGAATACATGGTCCCAGCTGGTGTTGAGAGAAAGGACTGAGATTCTGAAGTGTGTTATCAACAGATGCAGAATTCAGTCTGATTCACTAGACAGCAGAAAATCAAATAGGGCTTGGCTTGATCCAATAAAATATTTGGGGCAATTGAATAATAATTTGTGAGAGTATAAAGTTGAGGCACATAGAGGAAGAAAAGCAGAAGTCACAATAAAATATATTGAAGGATGACAGCTAGGAGACAAAAATTTCTAGATTGTCAGACATCTGGAATAGAGGTTCTCAAACCTCAACTTGCATCAGAATGACTTGTCTGACTCTTTTCTTAGAGCAGATAGATTCCAAGATATGTCTGAGAATTCATATTTGTAATAATTCTCAGGTCATGCTGGTTACATTAGTTCCAGAACATACTTTGCGAACTACACTCCTATAAGAGCAAGCAAAATGTAACTTTGAAATGTTATAACTTTTCTGTTACATTGAAAAGGCTACTTGTCTTCTTTAGCAGGAAAATGAGAAATTCTGTCAATGACTATTATGATTCTTCTGAACTTTGTTATATTATAGGCATGGACAGAAGTAAAACTTTGGAAGCTCTTTCGTGTCTTCCTTTAGTTGGCTAAAGAGAATATTAGTGATACTTTTCTCTTT
Organism: Myocastor coypus; assembly: GCA_004027025.1. NCBI lineage: Eukaryota > Metazoa > Chordata > Mammalia > Rodentia > Myocastoridae > Myocastor > Myocastor coypus. The sequence continues at coordinate 28,359 of PVJA010023388.1, read as the reverse complement.
CTTTCTTTCTTTCTTTCTTTCTTTCTTTCTTTCTTTCTTTCTTTCTTTCTTTCTTTCTTTCCTTTCTTTCTTTCTTTCTTTCTTTCTTTCTTCGTTCTGTCTGACTTTCTTTCTCTCTCTTTCTTTCTTTCTTTCTTTCTTTTTTCTGTCTGTCTCTCTCCCTTTCTGCCTCTCTCACCCTTTCTTTCTTTTTAAAAATTTTGCACAGGGTCTCACCATGCAGCTCAGACCTGTATTGATTCTCCTCCTATTTCGGCCTCCCTAGCTCTTGGGTTATAGGCATGTGCCATCACACCCAGACTTGACTGCTGGCTCAGAGCATCTTGGAGCAGAGCCAGAACAGCACATGGTGCCAGGAATCTAACCACAGCCCCTGTGACTGCCTAAGTAGGTGCTTAGTCTGCTGAGCTATCTTTCTGGCTTTATTTATTGTTTATAAATCTTTTGCTTTAAAATATATATGTAGGGCTAATGATATAGTTCAGTGATAGAACTTGCACAGCAAGTTTTCTGCTCTGCTCTACTCCCTGGGGTCACAGGGTACAGCTGGATGATAGTTTCTGTATGGTTCTAGAGATGCTAAGTGATATCAGAGCTCCTTCAGTAAAGGGAGACTTGGAGACATGGGGAATAACGAAGATTAATACAATGGTGATGATAGTCTAGAATGGAAAACAATGTCATAGTAATCATTTTCACTTCCCAAATATCATTCCTCCAAAAACTTATGTCGTAATATGTTAATGTTGGCTTTACCATCAGTACTCAGCAACTGATGAATTTTCACACCATCAGGTTAATCATATTTATTCAGTCACTGAAATGGTATTTATTTTTACTGAGCGCTATTTATTGTTAGAAATTTTAGAGTTACACCAATAATTGAGGTAAATATACATGAGCACTTATTTTAATGGAATTTTAATTTTTAACTACAGTGTATCAACCACATTACTCCTTCCTGTCACTACAACCTCACAGCCTGTGTTCTGTCCCTTGAAATTTGATAACAACCAGTTATTCTCACCTGTTTCTCATTACTATCCTGAGGAGTGGGCTATTTTTATTGCTCTGTCATCATGTTTTCTTTTCTTTTGAAATATTACTTCTTTAATGCTTTAAAGACCAACCTATCCTCATCCATCCTTTAAGGTGCATTTCCTTTTCTCTGTCACTGATGCTCCTTACCTGTCCACTAGGTCAATGTTTAACTTTCATAAGGCGTACTCTTAGATACCTAGATGTATACGACATGGGACTTTTACTGACTTGTTTTACATACAAATATGACCCTCTCCTTACAATTTCAGCCCATCAAAATTATGTTCTGAAATACTTCTTGTTCTTAGATCATGTGTATGGCATTGAATGATTAGATTCACTGAGGTGGTTAGGTAACTGTATATGATATCTCTTAATTGGTTACTTCGTCGTCTTCTCCATTCTCTTCTCACACTTGGTCTTACAACCTCTTCTCATTTGCAAGATATTTATCCTTTGTTTCATTTTACTATAGTACTCTTGTAGTACTCATTTTTATTTATACTTTGCCTTACTAGTTGAAAGGTTGTGCATGACATTTAAACTTGGGTCGATAGTTTATTTCACTCAATACTCTGTTTTGCAGATACATGCATTATTCAACAAATTTGTCACTCTTTACAACTCAGTAGTATTCCATTATAACTGAGTGCCACAGTTTCCTTATCCACTCTTCAATTAACTGGTTATACTGTGGGTTTCCCAGATTTAACTATTGTGAATTGTACTGCTGTAAACTCTGGTATGCTGCCCAATATACTATGATGTCTTTAGATCCTTTCAGAAGATTCCCAGAGGTGGAAGAGCTGGGACATACAGAATTTCTAATTTTAGTTCGTCCAGAAGCCTGTTTAATAAATTCTGTGCAGGTTACATGAATATACATTCCCACCAACAATATAGGAGGGGCCCTTTTTAATCTCAGCCATGTCAAAATTTATTTTATTTTGATTTCTCCAAGGTTTGGCGTTCTTTTTGGCACAAGATAAACTTAGTTGTGTTTCAGTCAAAGCTGCTGAAAATATGGCCATCTGAAAAGTGTCTGCTCATTTCACCTGCCCATTAGCTGATTGGATTTTTTCTATAAGCTGGTCTGTGCTTTTAGTTCTTTACATATGTTAACAACTGGGTCTCTGAATGTACTAATTGATCTTTGATGTGGAAAAGTTTTTTTTTTTTTTTTAATAATCCCATCTGTTGACTATTACTCTTTCATATGTAATTGAATTACTGTTTAAAACCTTTTTTTTTTTTTTTTCTACACCTATGACTTCAAGTGTCATACCTAGCTTTGACTTTTAGTAAGCTCAATGGGTCTGCTTTAGTATTTAGATCTTTAAGCTATTTGGATTTTATTTTAGTGCATGTTGAGATATATGGATCCTGCTTTAATCTTCTGAAAATGGATACTTAGTTTGGCCAACACTACTTGTTGAATAGGCTACCTTTGCTCTATTGTATACTTTGGCTCTTTTGTGAAAGGTCAAATAGCTAAAAAAGAGTCTGGACCTCTTTCGGTATCCTCTATTCTGTTCCCTTGATGCCTGTGCCTCTTTCACTTGTATGTTGAGTTTCCTAAATGATGCTGTGTACTAAACTTTTGCCATACATTTTTTTGCTTTCATTTTACATTTTACTTATCTTGTCTTTGTACCCTGTCCACCCACTGTACACTATTTAAATTATGTTAACTTCATGACAGAGGTCAATACCAAGTAGCAAAATGTCTTCCTGTTTCACTGTTGTAATGAATGTAAGTAAGTTACCTTGGAACTTATATCTAGATTTCATAGGATGAGTTCTGTGATTTCTTGCATCTCTTCCCTTTCCTGATTTGAGAGTAATTATTAATTTTAACTTTGAAAATTATTTTAAAATATTTATACTCATTTTGTGGTTTATATCAAATATATCATGGTTAAATCAGTTTTTATTTTAATACTTATATTACAGATACAAAATGTAATTTGTACCAAAAACTTAGAGTACATATTTTTACACTAAGTGAGGCATATGAGTCTATAGCAAACCATGAATATATGATCCAAATATTCTTAATTACATATATAGTAAAACTTCACTCATCTCTTGTGGCCTTCCCTTAATCCACCTTGCCTATGGAGTCTGCCTTCTTCATTAAATGTGTACAGTATTTTAATCTCTGGAGCTGTCTAAACATTGATAAACTTCTTGTTAACAGTCATTTCTAAAACACCTTTCTTCCAGAAGCAAGAACAATCAAAGGTTGATGCACCATCTAATTTTGTCCTTTCAGGATCAAGCCTGTACGTATTCTACTGCGAAACTCTCAGAAATATCTGTATTCCACCAATAAGCCTAGGGTGCTGTTTGACATACAACTCTTTGGATAGTGAATATCTTGTTATGTTTCAGTTGATACAGTAATCTGTTAGAATACTGACACATGTTTCATTATAAGAACAAACAGAGTGCATCTGCTCTAGGGATCCAGGAGAATGAAAGATACAAGATTTGACAACCATAGACTTGTAAAACAGACTGGCCTGCAATGAAATATTTTGGAGCTAGAGCAGTTAGTGTTGTGAAAATCAGCTTACATCTAAATAACAGAATCTCCAGCAGAGATACATCAGGAAAACAAATGATGTTTTCATAATATTCCTACATATTTGCATTGGTTCATCCAATATGTAGCATAGCAATTCCCAGATCAAGATCCAAAGCTTTATCTTTACCCTGTTTTGAGTGAATATCAATTAGGTAGAACAGAAATTAAAATGTCAGGGTTTGATAATATAACATTAAATGATAAAGTGATCTGCCAAGGCAGCAAAGCCATTATGTTAACAGTATTGTGCATTACTATGACTTGTGTTTACTCCGGAGCTACATACATTTTATTTTACCCATGCATTCTAGTCTGTGGCCTCTTAAGATGATTAAAAGCTGTAATTTTTCCTAAAATATATCTTCTAAGCCACTAATTACATTCTGCAGACTCTTAACATCTTTATTCATGTGACCATTGCTTGTATTTTGCAAAAGCACTGTTGTCAGCTCGACCATCCAGCTGTCACACCCAGGCAAGGCCACACACTCTCAATGCTCAATCACATTACTGAATACCTTTTTCCTGGAACTTGTTTAATCACCCACTTGAGAAAGGTTTCATAGTAAAAGTGCTGAATCTAAATCCAAAAGATTTGTTGCTTTCCCTTAAGTACATCTGAAGCTGATTGTCTTACGTGCTACAATGCTGTTTATGTCCATGGCATTTGAGCTATATGGGGATGCTACTCAAATCTCTGTAGGTGACACATGTTTGAGGACTCACACTTCTCCTCAGGTGTTTACTCTGAGGGTATATCCTGAGAGCCTCAGAGTTCATTTAGCAACTCTGAGTTCTTGTTTCTTTTTTCTCAATTCAAACTCAATTCTGTTCTAAAATCTAATGATCAAAGCACCACCCAGAGGAGCATCTCCACCGACAATCCCTCTCTTACCCATAAATGAGCTAGGTGTTTCCAGGACATAGTTATTCCTTTTTTTTTTTTTTTTTTTTTTTTGTGGGACCAGGGTTCGAACTCACGACCTTGCACTTGCCCAGCAGGCACTTGTGCCTCGGAGCTATCTCCCCAGCCCCTATTCCTTTATTATTACTAGTCAAGAGCAAGATTATTTTTGTTGGTATTACACTGTGCGGATACACTGCTAATCATAATAATATGATTATTTCAAATATAAGTATTTAATCATCTTCAGATAATTCTTTATATGTGAAGAGACTGCGTCACTGGCTGTGAAAGACATTGTATTGCAACAGGTACTACATTTTTTCTTTTCTTTTTTGTGTTTTAGGAAAGGGTCTACAGGGTGTTCATTGTCTCACTACTAGACAGAACTCATAGTGATCCGCTTGTGTACAGCCTCCCAAGAGCTGAGATTATAGGTGCACACCACCACACCCAGTCTCAATTGTCCTTTCAGCGCACCTGGAGGGTGGGACCAGCGTGGTAGGCCCAGATGGAACACCAGCCCCTGTATCTGCTTGCACATGCTTTAATCTGCTGAACTATGTATTGTTGAAGTTAATCCAACATCAAAACAATACATTATTAGCAGAAATCCCTTTACATGCAATCTATACTAGGTATTAGACTCTACATTGATGAGACAGACAATAACTGGGTGTTGTTAAGTTGTCATCCTTACCAGGTCATTAATTCTGTGTTGACACAGCCCCATCTTTAAGAGGTTTGTGCTCATTCAGCAGCAGTCATCACTTCTAGAAGAGTCAGAAGAGCTAAAGTTTGGGTCAAGTGCTAGAATACCTGTGAAGAAAGACTTTGGGATAAAATTGTATCCATACAGAGACTGTGATTAATATAGTTCAAGCGATGTCTTTTCTTAAAATTGTGACAGATAAAAGATCATAAGGTTATAGTATCTGTCTAGCATTTTGGCCTGTTAGTTCAATTGTTAGTTTCATAGGAAGAGGATCCTTAAAGGTTAGTTGTAGGTGCAATAAGTAGGAACTTTCTTTTGTTTATATTAATTAATGAATTAGAATTTAAAATCTTTCTTCGCTTTGCTTTTAGAGATAGGTCCAACTGTGCAATCCAGGCTGGCCTTAAACTTTCTATGTAATCCATGCTGGCCTTGAACCTGCCCTCCGGTTGCCTCTGCCTCTTAAATGCTGGCACTATGGACATTCAGCATCATACATCTGGCTAAATTCATCATTTTGCTACTTAGAATAGTTAGGGCAGTGATTCTAGAAACTGCTGCTGTGACGAACCTGCACTTCTATGCCTTGTCCTCCATGTAATTTTCCTTAACCACGCTTATATTAACTGAGTTACCTTTCATAGAATCTCAAGAGCTAATATCATTCATTTTTCTTAAGATATCTGTGACTATATTTTTTCTTAGTCTATGTAACACAAAATATATATTCTGAAGGATAAAGCTGTTGTGAACATTAAATTTAAGCATCATAGCGAGGCTGGACAGATAGCTGAGTGGATTACAGTATCTGCTGAGGCAGTTGTGGGGACTGTGCCAGCCCAGCTCCCAGGGTGTGCTGAGGTGCGATTGAGATTGGGCATGCTTGGGAGGCTGAAGACTCGAGTTGGACCCGTGCAGTGAGACCTTGTAGACCTTGTACTGAACACACTAAAAAAGAAACATAGTAAATCATGTTTTCTAAAAATAAGAAAGATAATTGACTTACATTAGAACATTTTCTTTCTCTAGAAAAGTTAAACCATTTTCTGAATATAATTTCAATTATGAGCATACACAAAATGTAGAAATAATGAAAATATTTCACAAATTGTGCATTACTTCAAACAAAACAATCATTAAAATGTCAGAATACTTCATTTTGCTTGTTTTAAACAGTTTAGAGTAAAGGAGATGTACAATTTCCTCAGTGGAAAAATAAAATCCATAAAATTTCATAATGCTAACATTTTTCCATGTTGTTATTATTTTACTTTCAACACAAGACATTCCATCTGCACAGTACCACACTGGGTTATTATACTGTAATTTATTTTGCTTTTGTTTTGGATATCATGATAAAATTCTACAATAAACATCTTGAGGTAAAATATTTATTTTCTTAAGCTTAAGATTTTTCTGCTTAGTACTTTTCATGACTCAAATACTTTTTATTTTGCATAAGAAGCATTATTGGACACGGAGGAGGAATTTGCCTTTCCTAAGTGCATAAAATTCAGGGAACCACTTTCTTGGTATTAACATAATCGCAATTTGTAATTACAGGCATAGACACTATACAATCTAGAATATGACTGATTATCATTGTGGTAATGCACAGAGTTCCTAATTCTGCTTCAGATATTACCATGACTGGATAAATTGCCATTTGTGAGAGGCGAAAATGATGTTTCCACTTCATCCGCTCCTCTTTTCACTGATAACGATGAACTTGACTTAGGACATTGTTAGACGGCCACGTCTCATTCATTAAAAAATGAAACATTCTTTTTTCCCTCTTCTTCCTACCTACATTTTAGATGTTCATGTCCATATGCCAAGTCTTCTCAGTTTTATTTTCCCTACTTAACTGAGCAAAATGTATGAGCATATTAATTCATTGTAGGAATTATTTTTTTTCACAAATAAAAAGTTTTTTTTTTCAATACTTAGGATGGAGTTAAACATGTTCCTCTCTATTGCATAGATATAATATAGTAACTGCTTCTGAATGAGCGTTTAAAATTTTGCTAGGAACTTTACATACTCTGTCTCTTTTAGATGAGATAGAGATAGAGAGAGAGAGAGAAAGAGAGAGAGAAAGAATAAAAGGGATACAGCGTCTTAAAACCAGATGACAGGAAATTAATCATGATTTTTAGATTGCATATTGTTATCTTCAAAGTAGATGCTCAGCTTAGAAGATATAGGCTTGCAAAATTAAACACACCATGCAAGCACCTGCTATTCCTTTCAATGAATTAATAGAAATTAGTAATATAATTGTCTTAGCTATCCTGTACATGTGTATATACGTATATGTTTAAATTAATTTTCCTTTCTGTCTTTTCTCTCTTACTCATTGCAGCTCTTCTTTCCTTTCCTTTTGCACAATGACCTGTCGCATACCTTCAAAGCCTACTCAGCTGCACCTACCCTAGATCCATCTGCAGTGCTTCAAGCCAACTTAGGGGATAAGGAAATGTTTTAGCCAGCTCTGTACATTTCAGTACATGGAGGTAGAGCCCAAGAAACTTCTCTCTAGAACACTTGTCCAGGGGGTCCTCCACCCTGAGATATTGCAGAAATTACAGGGCATAAGATTTGGTGAATAAGGTCAGTGAGGATACAGCACAATGTTGTGCAGGCCTGCCTTCCTGGAGATGGCCTTTAGCAGCACCATTCACTGATGTTTGTTTATTGCATATTGTTTTTGTTTCCTGTGTTACTGGAGAGTGAACCCAGTGCCTTATGCGTACCAGGCAAATACTTTACCATCTAGCTACATCCTCATCCTCTGTATTTTTGGTTACTATATTTTTTGACCATTTAAACACATTCACAATGGAAGACTTGCAGAACGTCTTCAGAGTGGCGAAATTGATGGTATAAGTGAGCTTAAAAGAAGAGCCTGTGTTTTGTGGTGGATAATGCCAATGTGCCTTTGCCGCCATGAACTACTGCTCTCTGCCATGTGCCTCTCTGCCTTGGAGCCAGCTGAGTATGGTTAGTGTAATGTTTTACATAAAGGTCCAACGTATGTTGCTATAATGCCTCATAGCATTAAAAGCAGAGAATCCCATTGATTAATATTTGGTATATAAAATCAACCTTAAATTCCTACAAGTGCATAGTTTATTATCCTCTTTAGATATTGTTGGACTTAGTTTGCTTCTGCTTTGCTAATCAGTTTTTCAACCTATATTATTCAGATCTAAAGTATTGTCTTCCAATTTCACTTAAGGTTTTTTTTGTTGTTGTTGTTTTGGTTTTTTTTTTTTTTTGTCTTTTTGAGACACAGTCTCGCTATACATTTCAGGCTGGCGTTGAGCTCACTTTTGTAGCCCAGGCTGGTCTCAAACTTGCACTGATCCTCCTGCTTCAGCCTCCCAAATGCTGGGATTATAGGCGTGTGCCACCACACCTGGCTTTTAAGGGTTTTAATAGTAATTTAAGTCAGCGTCATGCTGGTCTTTTAAAATATATTGGTAAACATTAGCCTCCTCCTTTGCTCTAAGGATTATATGCATTAGTATTATTTCTGCCTGAAAAGTTTTAAAATTCTCCAACAAAGACTTATGTGTTCACAATTTTTTTTTTTCTTGGATGATTATGTAGATGAATTTTAAGAACTATTCTTGGGAAAATTTGCATTTTTTCTTTCTTTCTTATGTCAGTTTGGTTGAGTAGTCATAGAAAAACTATGAACATTTCATGAGAAATTTTAATTGTATCATATGTTTGTTTGTTTATTTATTTATTTATTTATTTATTGTCAGAGATTGAATTTAGGACCATGTCTTAGTTACTTTTCGCTCATTGTTGGGACAAATACCCAACACCTAAAATGAAGGAAGGAAATGTTTATTTAGCTCATAGTTCCAGGAGGTTTTAGTCCATACTCAGCTGGCTCCAAGGCAGAGAGGCACATGGCAGAGAGCAGTAGTTCATGGTGGCAAAATAACGACAATATGGTGACAGAGGCAACTCACCAATCAGGGGAGCAGAGCAATAGCCTTAGTCTCTCTTTATATTACATCCAGGGTCTCTGCCTCAGCCTATCCACTTTAGGCTACACCAGTAATCCCCAAAGTACTAAAACTCATAATCCCACCAGTACTAAAACACATAATCCCAGGGATCATGAATCAAGTATCAAACTCTAAAAGTCCCTGCCTCATAATTGCATGTGGCTTTGGGGGGACAACTACACATGAACCATAACAGACCCTGCACTTGTGAGCAGGCACTTATGCCACTGGGACACCTCCCTTGACCCTGCATTGTGTGATTTTAGGGTATTTAATCACTGCAACAGAGAAAGCTATAAGGAAATATCTGACTTTAAAAAAATATTTCTTTCAGATTATTAGCTTCTTTTTCAGTTATTTTAAAGCTGAAATTACTTGTATATGTTGATAAATTTTGTCCTTTTCTTATGCTAATGCTATCAGATCATAATATGCACCATGATTTTGTGAGCTTTAGTTTGTGTTTTCTATGGAAAAATGCTAATATAATATAAAATTACACAATTTGGCCTACTAAAATATTTTTCCACCAATGAATCATTTCATATCATTTAAATTAATTTTTTACAAGTATATGCAAAAACAATCTTCATATATGTTTGATCTGCATGTTTGTTATAATCATAGCCATATGTATTTCTCCATATTTTCAATACTTCATTTGCTATGCATTTATTTCTCTATAGATATTCCTGATAAGATCAACTTTTTTTCAACAAATGGGAATAGGGTGAAAGGATGAAGGGAACGGATGAAGAAGAAAAGCATACAATATGAATAATAAAATATTTTTGTCACAGCCCAATCAGCATTTGTTATTGGTTATTTTTTGGATAATAGCCATTCTTTTTCGAGTAAGTTGCAATTTCAGCACTCTCGAATGATCAGTAATGTCTAATGTTTTTCATACATTTATTTGTTATTTCTGCTTCTTTACCTGACAAAGATATATATTCATTTCAAATTCCCATTTCTGGCTTGAATCTTTAAATCTAGGGAGCATCATTTTTTTAGTCCTTTTTATATTCTAAATATTGTTCCTTTGTCTGAAGAATAGCTTGTAATAATCTTTTCATATTTTGTAGATTGTCTTTTCACTCTTTTGGTGGTTTCTTTTGTTGTACAAAAGACTTAATAGAATGAGATGCCAGTTGTTGATTCCTTGTAATATTTCCTGAACAGTCAGGTTTTATTCATAAAGTTTTTGTCTTCAAAAATTCTACTGTTTTGTCTTCCAGTACATGTAGTATTTCTATTTAATATGTGATCTTGGATCCAGTTTGGTTTTAGTTTAACGTGAGATGAGAGACACAGGTCTTGTTCTAGTCCTTGGCATATGGAAAGCAGTTTTCCACATTGTTAGAGAGGCTATCTTTCTTCCAGTAAAGCTCCTTTCTCAAAGATAATGTGGCTGAGTGTTTGAAGCTGTGTATCTTCTGATCTGTTCCATTGATCCCTCGGGATGATTCTTGCCTTGTACCATACTGTTTTTATCACAGCTTTGAATTAAAATTTTAAGCCAAGGATTCTGATGCCATCAGCTTTACCTTGTAATGAGAATTGCTTTAGTTATTCTAGGTCTTCTTTTTATTCCAAACGAATGTTAGGAGTGCTTTCTCAAGTTCTGTGAGGTGTGCTAAGGTACTTTTTTTTTTTTTTTTTTTTTTTTTTTTTTTTTTTTTTTTTTTTTTTTTTTTTTTTTTTTTTTTTTTTTTTTTTTTTTTTTTTTTTTTTTTTTTTTTTTTTTTTTTTTTTTTTTTTTTTTTTTTTTTTTTTTTTTTTTTTTT
>PVJA010023388.1:0-11119 GCA_004027025.1 Myocastor coypus | reverse complement strand
CCACCTGTTAACCAGTATGGTTACAGAGGGACTAGGAAAGCGAGCAGCTCTCAGAGCACAGACTGGTCATACAGATGGTGGTTCTTAGCATGTGTGAAATTAAACAGGAAGGAGCCAGATTTCATTAAGTAATTACAGTAACCTGAAATCTAAAATTTATAAATTGTTTATGCCTGTACTTCTGCATTTAATATTTTAGAACTGTGGTTGACCATAGAAATTGAAACTGTGGAAATGAGGATCAACTGTGTCCACTAATCCAAAAGTCTTCTGGAAATAGTATGAAATTTTGAAATAATGTCAAAAAATTTTGAGAAGCTTTAAAGTCTTGCCTATGACACCAACAACAACAAAAAAAATAGAATTTGACATGTAAAATAAATAGCCACATAAACTTAGACTGGTAATGTTTGAAGCCAGGCCTTATAACCTGTATGCTCTGTGTAGTAATCTCCTAAAGCATTTAAAGTTAATCTAATAGGGCTGTCCAGATAGCTCAGTAGACAAAAGTACCTGCTTAGACAGAGTACAGTGACCTCAGGTCAATCCCCAGTGTACTATGCTGGCCCAACCCCCAGGAAGGGGTGTTGAGGCAGTGAGTGAGACCAGGCATGGTGACGTGCTTGAGAGGCTGAAAACAGAAGAATCACTACGAGTCTGATTTGTATAGTGAAACCCTGCAGAGCTTGTACTAAATAAACAAACAACTAAAGCAAGCTAAATTGATAAATTCTATCCTTGATATACTTTATATTTAAATAGACATAAATTTAAACATACTATAAACTATAATATTAATAAATTGGACACCATAAATTTATGTTGTTCTGTATGACATTTTATTTTTTAAATATGAGACAACCAGAAAAATATTTGCTGCTCTTGTTTGTATCTGCATCTGATTACACATACATGTGTATATTGTTATAGTAATGGTGATTTCTAGAAAAGATGTAGACAACAGTTTTCATGTATATCTCGATTACAATTAACAGCAGAATGTTAAACAAGTAAATATAAAACATAAATTGTCCTATTAAAGTTTTGTCTGTGAAAGTTACAAGTTTACATATTTATAATTTTTTTGTATTTTGATTGAATTTTGCATGTATGTTCAATAATTTGGTTAGGTATTGAAATTTGTTTTATTTTGTTGCGGGACCAGGGATTGAACTCAGGCTCTTACACTTGCCAGACAAGTGCTTATTGAACTGAGCTGTTTCTCTGGTCCCAGGTTTTGAAATTTTGGATCAATATATCGGAAAAATTAAAGAAAGACTACTTCATAAATCATTTTATGAGACCAATATTACCTGATTTCAATGCCAGAAATAGTTGTTGGAAACAAAAATAATAATAATCACATCAATATCACTGATGAATATAGACTCAAGAATTCTCTGTAAAATACACTAAACTCAATCGAAGAGCACATTGAAAAGGTAAACCATCATATTTCTTGGGCATGAATATTTACCATATGCAAACCTGAGGTACAGGCTGTTGAATAAGAATGAAAACAAAATCTATATGATCATTATAATACATACAGAAAAATTAGAAGCGATTTAAACTCTTTTCATGATACTGTCAATAAATTAAATATAGCAGGAATGCATGTTAAATGCCATCTATTACACACCCACAGCTAATGTGCTAAAGGGTAAATATATTGAAAATTTTCTAAGACTTTAAGCAGGGCAAAGATATTCATTCTTAGCAACTCTATTTAAAAAGGTAGGGACTGGAGATATAATGCTGTGGCATAAATGCCTGCATGGCAAGCACAATGTTCTGGGATCTATCCCTAGCATCCCCGAAAATAAATAAATAAATAAACAAATAAATATGATAGAAGTCCTAGATTTTTTAATTGTAAACATTCCTACAAGTATTTGGACTTATACAACTGCAGTGTGCATTTCTGCTGGCCTATGGAAAAAAGCAGTTAATGTTTTGATTAGTTCCATCTTTTTTTCAGGTGTTTATACTTTTTCTCTTCTTAATTTCTTATATCTTTCTTTCTTCCTTTCTTTCTTTCTTTCTTTCTTTCTTTCTTCTTCCAATTTTACATGTATAGATCTAGTAATATGAATATCTGGTTAGAAGACAACACTATTACAACAAATACTGTGAAATTTATATTACGTTGTTAAACAAAATTTGAATCACATGTAATCTTTTTTATTTTAATTCTAATTTGTACCCCGCTTAAAAATAAAAAAGTATGTGGTTGTATGATATAGTGATTTTGATTTGAATTTTCCTAATTATCAAATGAACTTTTATATATTTATTAGCTATTTGTATCTCTTTAGAAAAAAGTCTGCTCAGATTCTTTGCCCTTTCTTTTATTGGCCCAGTTTAAAATTATTATTATTGAGCTGTAAGACACTAAGAATGTTTGAGGATTTAGTGTAGCTCAGACTTGTGACAATGATTACTATGTAACATGATAAAGCCTACTTTCTGCCTAGAAAAAATAATCCTCTTGGTCAGCAGTGTCTACCATTTATGTGCATCACCAGGTAGTCATATCAATTACTTGCAACATTCACAGATTAAAAACATACACCTAGCTCCCATCTCTGAAGACATCTATTTCTTAAGTGATACTTTCCTACCTTTTCAAAATCAAGGCAGTTACTTTTCTATGAATTTTCAAGAAGTTGAAAAGAGAGATATTGGTGCTATTCTTTTCATCACTAAAACTCTATGTTTATAATGAAAGAATATTTTTAAAATGCTTTGTATAACTCGGATGTGACCAGTGTATTTTGTTGGATGGAATATGGAATAGTCTTTGTGAAGTTAATATTATAGTTGTATAGTAGTTAACTTTACATGTTAAAGAAAATATAAATAATGTTATTACATTTTTATCAGATAGCATGGACATGAGAAAACCAATATATAGTTTTTAGTGTAGGCAGGCAAAATCTTGTCACCTAGGCTCATGTCTTTTTAAATGAAAATCCAGTTGCAATCTCAGTAAAACTGAACAATGGCATTAGTATATATCCTTACAGTTTCTGCATCAGTGATATCCCATTTTAGGAAAATACGGTGTGCTATTCAGTTACTGAACATTCCTTTTAATGAATGTTGCTTGAATTACCAATATGAATTATAACTTCATATCAACTGGACATATGGTCAGGTACAGATGATTTGTAAGAACTTTTTTATAGTTGATAGCTGACCTATGTGTTTTCTTAGCTGATAACTCAAATATGCTCACTGGGTAGCACTGATTGACATCTTACTAGATATAGACAAGAACAAGTTCTGAATATAGTGTCATTTGATTCCAAAATGTTGAATCTACAAAGTAATGTTGAAATGCCAGAGAGTATGCATCATCTGAGGTGTAATGACCTGTGATTTTGTATGCTTTCAAATACCTCTTTATGAAGTGTGTGAAGAAAATTTCTTACTTTGTAATTTAACATGTGTGTGTGTTTGTGTGTATGTGTGCTTACCTGTTTCTGAGAAATTTGACAAATAATTAAGGATATAGAACATATGTTTTTTTTTTTTTTTTATTTTGCTAGCACCTAAAACAGTGTCTGCAGATAAAGAGTCATGAATGGTAATCAAAATTGATTACTCCAGATTTGACAGTTACAATTCCTGTTAATAGTAATATTCCTATTATTGTTAATTATTATTTACTCAGTGCTGATCAAGTGCTATACCAATTTCTCTTTATCCTGTTCATTCTTATATGTTACTATTATCCTGATTTTATCAATTAAAAAAAGCAGTCAAATGCAAGGAACAAGATAAATATCCTTGTATCAAAATGATTTATTTTAAAGGACAGCCAGTTATGCCTGTTTATGCCAATCGCAGAGGTTGGCTTCCATCCCAGATGTGTTATGCAGGCCCCATTCCCTGGGTGCGCTGAGCCACTGGCGAGGGCATGGTGGTCCGTGCCTGTAATCCCAGTGCCTGGGAGGCTGAAAACAGGAGGATCCCTACAAGTTTGATCTGTGTAGTGAGGCCTTGTAGACCCTGTACTAAGTACACAAAAAGTCATTTCATATATATAATGATTATTTGCCTTTCTGTGTTTATTTGTCTTTCTGCTCAAAGCCCATATTGTTGTACTTGTTCAAAATGAATGAAGTATGCACTAATTATTATTGACAGTAGTTTAGGTTAACTAAAAATGTGGAAGAGACTATTTAGGATTCAGAACACATACAATATGTTTTAAAGGAATTTACAAGTATTGTGATTTCAAACCCAGAATATAATCACTCCTCATTGTGCACCTAGTGAAGGGCACTGGGGAGTGTGTGTGATTTTGGTTTGGGCTTAAGAATCAGAGCGAAGCATGTTTATTTGCCTTTCTGCTCCAAGTGCACAGTGCTGTGCTTGTCCAGAATGAATAAAACGCTCACTAAATATTATGGAGAGGCCGTCTACCTGCCAAACATCGTATCTGTTAAGTGAATCATAACAACAGTACTTTGTGTTATGATGGCTACCCTTTGAGGGAAAGAAAGGAAATTTGAAGCAACCACAGCCTATCTGAGCCTGCTGGAGATACGAATCTCTTGGCACCTATTAGCATAATCTACTTACAGAACAGATATAAATGTGGAGGAAAAAGCTTGTAAAATGATTTTCTGGGCTCTGTTGTTGAGCTCCAATTTAAATCACTTGGCTTTCTCAATTATTATTCCAAAGCCTCATCTGAATCCTTCTGACAATAAATGTACTTTACAGGGAAAATATATTCCCATAACTTTCAAAATCTTTAAAGTATGATTTCTATATCTTCTGAGAGATGGATGATCATAATTACTTTTGAGTATTGTTAAGTTCCTTCAAGCAATGCTGTTACAAATTTGTGTAACAGAAAGAATTAAAATGTCAAAAGATATATAGCAGAAAATAACCACAGCATTTAGAAACATTTCTAAGCACAAATTTTTAAAAACAAATTTTGTGGATTATCTTTACATATACATGAGGACAATATGGTTTTTCTCAAATCATTGACTAAGAATAAATTTCAGGTTCATTCTAAATATGAGACAGAGATCTTTATATGAAAACAATCATTTCACTGGAGTTATAGTTATATTATAGTTTCATAAAGCAAATATATAAGGATGTCATTGGTCCCTAACAATTTAGAAAAACAGGGTACAAGTTCATTGTCAATACAAAGTAAACATTGTAAAATTTATTTCCTTGTATTATTTGTTTGTTTGTTTGCTTATTTAGTACAGGCTCTCACTATGCATCTTGGACTCGGTGATCCACCTGTCTCAGGCTCCCCAATCATAGGAATAAAGCAGTGTGCCACCGAACCTGGTTTTGGTAACCGGCCACACAGGCCAAGTTCTCGGCCCAGCAGAGCATGCAGTACCAGGGATTAAACCCAGAACCTTGCTCTTGCCAGGCAGGTACTTAGTCTGCCAAACTCTCTCCCCAGCCCACCTTGAATCTTTTCATATAACCTATTTTCATTCATAAGATCAGAAGTCATATGTCAAGATAAGACTTTCTTTCCAGTTGGTTTGGTTATCACACCAGGAAAGAATTAACTACAGAAAAAAACAAAAATGTATTTATTTTTAAAGAGTAGGTAATTTGATTTTGCCTTAGGAAAAGTAACAAGTTCCAAAATCTTTTTAGGTCCGTCTCTGAACATTTGAGAGTTCATTAACTTATCATCTTTCAAAGCAAAAATAAAAAAAATAATATTTCTAACTTAAGTCTTATAGCATTTAACCTGAAAATTCAGACGTACTCAGATTTTTTCTTAAAAAAAAAAACCTTCTATTGCTTCAGCAATGCAGAGGGCAGTGAGAATATCACAGTCCAAGGGTAAAAAGATAAAAACAAAAAAATCCTTGCTCTCAGAAAGCTTGTTTTCTACTGAAAGAAACAAGACAAACTACCATGCCCCAAGACAGAATGAACATGCAGCAAAGTGCTCTGAATGCAGGAGTGGACACAGGGTGACCTACTTTAGAACACAATTCTTATTTATGGAATATTAACCAAAATATCACTAAGAGAGTAAAATAATTATGACAGAGACAAGATGGTAGTTTGGGCCAGACTAGGATCAGAGCAAATGGTAGATGTAAATAGTTTTGTCAGATGCTTTTTAATGATAGACCTGGCTGTGATTGGTACAAACCAGAACAATTGTGTATAGAGTTTTCAAAGAGTTTCTCTCATTATTTTGTAGTAACTGTGTAAATACATTCTGTATTAAATTTTTAAAGAATTCTATTATTATTTTTAATAAGAAATAACAACGTGGGGCCCGGCGGGATGGCTCAGTGGTCTAAAGCGCCTGCTTGGGAAAGCTTGGGCAGCTGCAGGGACCGCGGTTCGATTCCTGGCACCACATGCTGCACCAGCCCTGCCCTCAGGGCAGGCTGAACCGGCCATAAAAATGAGTGAATAAACAAACAAGGGTTCTGAAACAAGAATAAAAAAATAATAAATAAAATAAAATAAAAATTCTTAAAAAAAAGAAATAACAACATGATAGTTTCAAAACATGTTAGTAGTACATTTCCAATAATTGATACAATGCATATTGTTGTCTTCATTGTAGTTATACAGAGCATAGGGTATAGATATGATAAATTTTCTAACAGTTATTGGTACAACAGATTTCTGCACTTTGATCTAAGAGAAGGTAGTTGTATACATAGTCAAATGTTCCATAATTGCAGTGGGTTACTGGTGAAACTGGCAATGTTGGAAGCTGTTGATTTAAGCCTGTTATATCTCAGCATACTAAACTACCTTTACATTTTATGTGTCATGTTTACACTTTTCTGCTGGGTGGTTAAGGGCAAGTTAAAGCAAGAACTGTATAATGAAACATGTAGCTTTTTTTTTTTAATCTCCCAAGGTCAGTCAAATCCTCTCAGGATTTTCTTTGGAGCCATGTACAGTGCTTTGTAGAACTGTTGTCAGTGTCAGCTGTCTGAAAGAGTCATGGCCATTGTTTGACCAGTTTTCTGTCTGTGAAAGCCTGAGAATACTTTCTCCCTAGGTGATTCTCCTTAGGCCCATTATATATCTTCAGTCCATATCCTCTGTGGTCCTTTAATCTCTTTGAACAGAAAACTTGGGAAACTACTGAGTTATAGGATGTTACAGCACAGGTTCTGTTCTGTCCTGAGTCCTCATTGATTTTGAAGGGCTAGGGCCAAAATAGTAACTACCCTTGTAGCCCTTGTTTTTGTCTAATTTTTGGTCTGTAAACATATTTTTTGCCCTCCGGAAGAAAAGCTTAGTGACACTATTACTCTACAACATGAGTGCTTGAGCTTATCATTACTGTCTTTCTGAATGTCAAACATCTTAGACTTAACTTGGAATGGATATTCCATCAATCATAGATATTCAAATAAATCTCTATGGAATGTGATGAAAGCAGTTATACCTTTTTACACTGAAATTTGGCAATCTAAGCATGTACAAAATTTTAGCCTGTCCAATCTTTGGTACTTTTCCTAGTCTCTTATTCTCATTTAATACCTTTTGTGGCTTTCTTGTAATCCAACCATTTGCTTGACAGTGTAACAGTAACTGAAATTACATTAGAAGTAGCACACTCGAAAAGACCAGAATAACAGATGTTCCAAGCATAGTTTTAGTGTTACATATTGCTATCAGCAGTGTGAAAAACCTGTTGAGGTTTCTTAGGATCATTGTCTAATTCATCCTGTGCATATAAGTGCATAGTCTTGCTCCTGCTATGATTCCTCTCTTTTCTGCTTCTAGTCACTTTGCTGTTTAACATTGAGGTCCTTGATTTCCATTGAGCTGTGCTATGTCTCTCCATTTTTATTTCTTCTTTTGAGTTCTTACACTAGGGTAACTGTATGATATTTGCACATGTAGATCTGGTTTATTTCACTTATGAGTATGTATTCAAGATATATACATTTATATATGAAGTCTTCTAGCTTGTCATTCTTTATAGCTGAGTAGTATTCCATTGTATAAAAATACCACATCTTTTTCAACCATTCTTCAGATGATGGGCATTTTGGTTCTTTCCAAGATTTGGCTATTATGAATTGGACTGCTATAAACACAGGTGCATAGATATCACTACGGTATGATGTTTTCAGTTGTTCGGGGAAAATTCTCAGTAGGGGGATAGCTGGAAAAGTATACCTGAGTATCAGTGGAATAAATTAGAAGATGCAGAAGCAAATACAAACAACTCAGCCACCTTACCATTTGCAAAGTGGCAAATATGATGGCTGGAAGAAAGACAGGCTCTTTAACAAATGGTGCTGGAAAAACTGACTCTCTACATGCCGAAAACTAAAACTTGATCCACGTCTATCACCATGCACTAAACTAAAATCAAAAGGGATAAAGATCTAAATATTAAAAGAGAAACATTAAATCTCCTGGAAAGAAGGCCTGAGAAAATCTTGAAGACATCAGGATAGGCAAAGAGTTCATGAGCAAAAATCAAAATGCCATTTTAACATTTGAAAGAATCAACAACTGGGACCTCTTGTGGCTAAGAAGTTTTTGCACCTGAAAGGAAATTACCAACAGAGCAATAAGATAACCCACAAATTTTGAAAAGATTTTAATTGATAAGTATTCAGACAAAGGTCTTCTATCTAGAATTTTTAAAGAACTGAAAACCATTAGTATCCCAAAATTCAAAGACCCAATGCAGAAATGGACATCTGAGATGAACACACACTTCTCAGACGAAGAAATTCAAGAAGCCTACAAATACATGAAGAAAAGCTCCACAGCGCTAACAATTTGTGAAATGCAAATTAAAACAACACTTAGATACCATCTCACCCCAGAAAGAATGGCTTTCATAAAGAAATCAAGCAACAACAAATGTTGGAGAGGCTGTGGGGAGAAAAGAACCCTCTCCACTGCTGGTGGGAATGCAGACTGGTGCAACCATTATGGAAAGCAATGTGTAGGATACTGTATCAAAAATTCAATATGGGATACTTCACTGAAATCTGAAAAAAATCAAGATGTACAATGCACCTCTAAAAGATGAATGTCACAACTATGGATCATGGACACATACTAATGAGAAAGAAACTTAGGAAGACAAAACATACAATAACACCTGATGAGTCTGATATGTGTATATCTACATTTAGATTTTGTTGCATGCATCTTTTTTTTTTTTTTTTTTTTTTTTTTTGTGGAACAAGAGATTGAACTCAGGCCCCTGCCACTAAGCTATCTTCCCAGCCCCTGTTGCATGCATCTTGATTTTCATTTTGGCTTATTGAAATAAAGATGACTGCTCAGATTTTCAGAAATGACGACCTTTTTTTCATTTCTTCAGGGAAGATCTTTGAAACTCCAACAGAATATTTATTTCAACACATTTGTTCGCATACATTGAATACACATATTTGTGGAGATCATACAGTCTTTTTCAAATGAAAAAATAAAGTTATTGTGCATGTTGTGCTAGTTATAAGTGAGATTGACTTACGGTACATTGAATATAATCTACATATATTTAGAGGGATAGTGTACAATGTTGGACAAGAAAAATAATTAATATCATAGGAACCTTCATAGAGCCTGTCAGGCAGAAAAGAAGTTAGCAGATTTCTGCAACCATTGAAGTCAAATGATGTTTTATTGCATAGCTCTCTGGAAAACTGGATTTATGGCAGGTTATAGCTCCAGGAACATGTGAGGTTTTTAAGCTGGCTAATGAGAGAAGGACTATGCAAGATTTACTTTGACTCTTGACCTCTCACTTGAGCTGTATGAGATAGAAAAAATGAATGGGAATCGGAGGCAGTACTTCACAGGACTGCTGAATTGAAAGCATTTGCTTTGCCTGTGATATATTAAGATAGTAAAGCATTTCATGTATTAGCAAAATATGCCTGCTTCAAACGTCAAAGATTTTTCATCAACTCATTCATTTATTCAATTCTCCTATATAAAATCGGAAGCAAACTGGTCCAAAATATAATTTCTTTTCTGGGAAGAATTCAACTAAGAAGAATAAAAATCCCTGTGAGATTTGTTATCTTAAGGTAATCAGTTTTTATTGCAGTTCAGGCTGACTCTTTGTTGAATGTGATAAACAAAAGCACAAGAGGACCGATCAAAGCAAGCAGGCAGATACTCCTCAGCCTATAGTCGGGCTACATTGTGACCTACCCGCTGTAACAGCTGCTGAACAATCACTGCATAGCAACCCAGTCTACTGCACAGTGCGAGTGACTTCTGCTGCAACTGTACAGCTGACTGGGGGCTCTGGCCCGCTGACCCCACTCCGTATGCCAAGAGACAATCAAATTGCATCACACTAGCTTGACAAATGATCAAAATTTATAACTGAAAGTACAGTTGTAACTGTGTACCTACTACTTTCACATCGCTGCAAAATGAAAAAATCTTATGCTGAACCGTTGTCAAACTGGGCTCCCTCCCTCTGTGTGTGTGTGTGTGTGTGTGTCTGTCTGTCTGTCTCTGTCTGTCTGTCTTTCTCTTTCTCTCTGTGCATGCGTGCATGCGTGCATGCATGCGCGTGTGTGTGTGTGTCTGTACAGAAAGGAGAAAGCGAACCAAAGCGAGGTTTCTTGCAAGCATTTTATCAAACAAAATAGTACAGTATAGTTAATTACTCTCTTAATTACTCTAAAATAGTGTCCTCATATCTGATATGTTAGACTGAAGCTTATAGTGAAACAGTTTGGCATTAAAGTGGGATAAAAAGCCCAAGTACAAGCTAGACTCGCACAAAGATAGACTAAACCTATACCAGTTCTCCTTTTCCCTGACGTGGAAATGTGAATGTCCTTTAGAAATTCAAGGGCCAACCTGATAGTTCAGCGGACTAAAACGCTTGCTTAGACAGAGAGCCACAGCCAGGATTCATCCCCGGTGTGCCGAGCCAGCCCCACTCCCAGAGTGCACGAAGAGAGGGATTGAGACTGGGAGTGTTGGCTAGCTCCTGTAATCCCAGCACTTGGGAGACAGAGAACAGAATTAGTACGAGTCTGATCTCTGTAGTGAGACCCTGTTGAAATGGTAGACTTTGTCCTAATTACAGAAAAAGAAGGGAGAAGAAGAAGAAGAAGAAGAAGAAGAAGAAGAA
>PVJA010023387.1:0-33073 GCA_004027025.1 Myocastor coypus | reverse complement strand
TATTATTAGCATTATGAAACATTTTTAAATTATATTAATAAACTAAAAGCCTAGAGATAGCAGAATTAAAACTATCTTCATTCCTCAGGATCCTCCTTTTTTTTTTCATTTTACATATGCATAGGCACAAAGATAATGGATTATTTTATTCTAATGGTTTTGCTTAAGTTGTATTCATTTCTACATTGCCAAGAAAGCATTAAGACACAGAAGTCATGTCACTGCCATATGACTTGATGTATAAAACTTGGTTTTGGGTTTCTTATTAGCAAGTACATTCCAACCACATATCCTCTCCAGAAGCCCAGAAGGCACAGCATTAAGTATATTTATAATAACATCAGCAGTTACTTTAAGCACTTATAAAACAAGAACATTATATCTACTTAGATTATTAGGTAGGCATTATTTTAGGATTCAGATTTCTTAATAATTTTTCTTTACAAATGTTATAAGCTAATAAATTTTTTCATCCACATTTGGGGATAGAGTTTTGTTTTGAATTCAAGGTAGACCAAAAAAAAAAAAAAAAAAAATTTGGGGAGTACTCTCCCAAAGTTTAGGGGCTGGGGAGATAGCTCAGTAGAATAAGCTTTTGCCTGGCAAGCACAAGGGCCTGAGTTCAACCCCCGGTTCTGCAAAAAGTTTAACAACCTATCAGCACATTAAGAAGTTCACTTTTAGGTACACTTTAAGAATTCCTCTAGTCCAACCCTATTTCTGGAAACATCTACATTTTGCTGTAAAGTTAAAGGAAAGGCTTTTTATAAACTACCATTTAATAGGAGAAAAGAAAAAGGGAAAGATCCAAACCAATAGTAAACTGAAAAACTAAGTAGCAATGGATAGACTTTTTTGTTTTGTTGTTTGTTTTGTTTTGTTTGCATAACTGGGTGAACTCCAAACCTTGCACTTGCCAGGCAGGCACTGGTGCCCCGAGCTATCTCCCAGCCCCTCAGCAATGAATAGACTTGTAATGAATATGCTACATTACACTAATACAGTGTTTTCAAACTATACCAAAACTACTAGAGAGCCAGAGATGTGTAATCTCGCTATTTGGAGACTCAAGTAGAAAGATCTGAAGTTCAAGGCTAGCCCTGGCAATGCAGCAAGAACTTGTCTCCAAATTTTAAAGTGGTGGTGGGGATAATGTAGCTTAGTGCTAGACCATCTGCCTAAAATGCAAAATCCCCAGTACTACACATCAAAAAAAAAAAAAACTGAATCAATAAAATCTACTGATAAATACCACTAGAATCTAAAAGTTTTACATGTCTAGTTTCAAAAAATAAAAACAATTTAATGTTCATCTTAAGCCATGTAAGTAGAAAGTGAGATATGAAAAGCGCTAATCATATCTATAAACCAGAGACATGATAAATAAAGTTCCTAAGCTCATGTGCCACTAAACCTAACAGAAAGAATGATTAGGTGGTATTTACTGGTAAGGAAGCCAATTTATCACTCTGTACTGTTCATACAAACTTCAAAGCAAAGAAAAGCAGAAAGAAATTTGGTGATTTTTCCAGGCCAAAACCTAAGCATATAATGAGATTCTAAAAGAGAGTGTACAATTTATAAACTGGAATTACAGATTTACCTTTATTCCTATATTTTGCTATAAAAAACATATCAAAAGCCACAGACAAGTAATAATTCTTTACACTTGATCCTTCTTTTAATTGGCAAATAGCCCTAGGCCTAACATGTGAACTACACTTTTTGCATCTACTTGCTAATTGTTCAAATTAGTGTTAAACCTATTGCTAAGAAAAATATTTGCTTTTACAAAATCTTCCTTGAGGGCAAGCAAGATAGCTCAGCAGACTAAGCACCTGCTTAGGCAAGCACAGGGACCAGGGTTCAATCCCCAGTACCACAGGCATGATGGTGCATGCCTATAATCCCAGTGCTAGGGAGGCTGAAAACAGAAGGATCACTGAGGGTCTAAGCTATGTAGTGAGACCTTGTACCAAATATATTAAAAATAAATGAATAAATAAATATACTAAACCTTGTTGGAAGAACTTACTTGTAATTTATAAATGGGTCAGATTTGCAGTTCAAAGAAAGTTATAGGGGAGCTGGGGAAATGGCTCCGAGGCACAAGTGCCTGCTGGGCAAGTGCAAGGTCGTGAGTTTGAACCCCAGTCCCACAAAAAAAAAAAACAAAAAAAAACAAAGAAAGTTATATCCTACGAAAGTTTTGAGAACACACTAAAAAACAGTAAAAGCTGAATTCATTAACAAGGTACATGATCTAAAAATAACTGATTTAACTCCATTTACTCTTTTTCTGGTCAAGTAATTAAATTCTGTTAAGGAAAAAATCTATTTTCAGTTCCAAAGAGGCTTTCTAGAACAATATTCTAGTCCTGACAACATACAGATTTTTGCTGAACACAGACAAAATTAACTTTATTTTCACTGTCACAGTACTAAAGTAGGAACCCTAAACTAGAAAAGTTTCAACCATCTGGAAAAATGGGCAAGAGCAGTTAGACAGACAGTCTCAGAAATCAAGATTCAGACCTAGCTTGGTTAGATTTTAGATTAAATACATAGGAATGCACTACTAGTATTTACTAGGAGGCTTCCAGTACCAACACAGTTCAACACATCATGTGAAAACTGCTTGTAAGATTTTGAAGATAGTATACTAAATTACAAGTGAAATTTGAGGCACATCACAAAACCAAACACTACCTATTTAAAATAATTTTAAAAGATCATAAGATGTCTTATATGAGTTTAACACAAGTGAAAAATCTAAAAACAAATAGGGAAAGCTCTTCCTAGTGAAAAATCTAAAAACAAATAGGGAAAGCTCTTCCTACTCCATTTTTGTTAATAGCAGCAATATCCAATAAATTATCTAACATTTTTTTCTATTCATTAGTACCTCAATAAATGTATAGGAAGCAGCCTACAAATGCATTAAAACATTTTGAAAACTTAACGTTGAAATTTAAAAATAAGAATAGTTAAGTATGGATAAATACCATAGTAAAAGCAAATACAAATTTTATTTCAAGCTGAATGGTATAAAAGTGGAAGGGCTCCCCATTATCCCACCTTTAAAAAAAAAGTAATATTGGAAAATATCTTTTGAAGTGTTTGAAAAAAAACACTGTAGCCAAGCCACTGCAATTCATGAATAACCAGGAAAAAAATTCTTTCTATAGCAATACTTAAACATACTACCATATCAAAGTTTTTACATATATATATACATATATATATATATATATATGCACACACACAAATGTATAATAAATATAAAAGGGAAAATGTATTAAGAAGGTAAGAAAACTTTCTTTCCTAACACTTCCAAAAATATTAATGCTTCATAAATACTTATAGGAAAGTAATCTGCCATATTTATCTTCTGCTAATATTAGATTCTCTTAGATGGACACATAGGAAACAAAATTCAAATCCAATCTTTAATTCATTAGCCTAATAAATAGGTCCCAAGCAATATCCACCAGGATGTTCTAAAAGGAACTAAAATGTGCAACACACTACTTTCTTGAAACCTCATCTACTTAATAGACCACTGGAAGTAGACATTTCTAGCTCCTTGTAAAGAACACAGTGCAGCAAAACTTTACACCTGTATTGTGATACATACCTAGGTACTATACACTGAGAGCTAGAAACCAGACTAGCAACATGTGACTTGAATATACCTGGAATCAAAGAAAAAGCCAACACGAAGTAATTTCTTCTAACAGATACTTGATCACACTACTTCTTTCGACTTCAGCAGGAAAAATTTAAAAACAACTGAAGCTAATTAGTAACATGGACAGACTGAATGAAAGAAAACAAAAGGGAAAAAAACAAAATGAAAGGATACAGCCTTAAAGCACCGGTCTGAGTTCCCACGGCCAGGATCTTCTGCACAGGATCAAAGGCCAGGGCTGAGGGTTGATAGGGAAATCCATGACGAACAGTCTAGGGATGGGCAAGTGATTATCACGGCAATCAAAGGAACAGCAAAATTCAAAAATAGGAAAGTCAATAGAGCAATTAGAGCTTAGAACCAGCTATCCTCCCTGCAAAATACACACACACAGTAGTCCTTTCAAAGAAAAAAAAAGTAAGTAAATTCGAGCTTAACAGAGTTAACAGAATCTGGAAGAAACAAAACTCTATTGTTAGTGCTTGCACCATGCTTTCTCCTTTTTGGGAACATTGATATTTTATACAAGAAAATTTCCTATTAGCACTCTATACTACTATGAGTGATGTCAAATTATTCTAGTGGCCCAAAATTTTATAAATTCATTTTAAACTATAGTTCATGCTTCAAAACTAATCACCTCATCACTACATTATTTGAATACTGAGTGCAGGTGCTTCTAAGAAAAAGCTGACATGCAATTAAATACTTAAGTCAAGGATTTGGTAAGGCATTTACCAAACCTTTATTAAAACATTTTGCAAATGTAAAAGAAGAAAATGAACACAGCGCATCGAAATTTATTACTAAGTTCCTAATTTTAGAGCATTAAGGTACACTATTAAGAAACCCTCACATACGAGGAAGACAAGAATTAAGAACAAGTTTATTTCTCACTGAACAGCTGGTGAGTTAATTCGCTGCATCATTCTTTCTGAATTACAGAACGCTGTGGCAATTACCGCGCCATTAAGAGGTAAGTATCATAGTGTTAACTTTCGAAACAAAAATAAGGCTAAAAGAACTATGAGATTTCAGCCAGTCAAGCATTTTAAGGGATGAGCTAAAATCTGGCTAAGCAGGTCTGGCTTTCTGATAAATTCACTCCACACTGTTTCCAAAGGAAACTGCGAAGTTGGCGAGTTCTGTGAAAACGCTTGACTATGACAGCGTCCGTATTACTGCTAGAGGTGTCATCCTAGGAATTAAAGGTCACACAGATTACACGTCTGAAGCAGCCTGGAAATGACTGCTTGTCCCTATTAGGGGAAGAGAAGAAAAATTAAGGACGGGTAAATATCAGATTTCAAATACCGCATAGAGGAACCAGCTTTAGGGGAGCTAGGATCATCGCTGGCTCTCTTCCCTTGCGCTGGCTGCCCCGTAAACCCGAGTTCGCCCCCTCAGAAGACACCGGGTTTTCAATGACAGCGTCGCGGCTCTGCGCGCTCTGCTCACCTTGCAGAGCTGAAAGTGCTCGGCCTGGAGCGTTTCCTGGATCTCGGGCTCCCGGCTGCCCAGCGGGGGCTGCTGCTGTTGCTGCTGCTGCGAGGCGGAGGACGAGCCGGCGGTCAGGCCGTCCAGCACCTTCCTGATGTTGAATTTCCTCATGGTCCCGGCGGGTCTCCCCGAGGCCCAACGGGGAGGTCAGGGAAGGACCAGGCGAGGCAGGGGCAGCTCCGCCCGAGCGCCGCGAAGAGCGCGAGCGTGAGAAGCGGCGGCCGGCCAGGAAGGAGGGAAAGCCCGAGATAATCCGCACAGGAAACGCTGCGAGGGCGGGAGAGAGCGCGGGAGCCGGAGCCCGGTGCCTGAGAGGCCGCCTCAGCCCCTCGGCTTCGGCCCCAACAGCAGCAGCCGCGGCGGGGTCCCGTGCCCGCGCCGCCCGGCCTCACCTGGCCGCGGGCGGGCTCTGCGCCGCGCCGCCGCCTCCCCGCCTCGCCCCCGCGGCGCCCATGGCCCGCGCCCGCCCCGGCCCCGCAGTCCCTCGGCGCGGCCGCCTCCCGCTCCTCCTCGGGCCCCCGCCGCTCAGCGACGCCGCCCGCTGGGCATCGCACGCTGGACGCCGCGGTGGGCGCCTGGCCGCCGGTCAGACCCGGGCTCCTCACCGCCGACCCCGCCGGTTCCTCGGGCGCCGCCGCGGACTTAGCTCCCCCTAGCCCAACAGCGCGCCGGACACCCGGCGCTGAAGCCCGCTCGAGCAGCCCAGGCGGCAGCCGCGCTTCCAGGGCAGGCTGAGACGCTGGCGGCAGCTGGGCCTCCGCGGAGCGAGCGACCGCGCGTGCGCAGGCGCGGTCTCCACCGCCACCCCCGCCCAGCCGCGAGAGCCAGGGCTCCTCAGTGATCTTCCGCGACAACCCCGGACGCTGGCTCCGTTTTGCCCGCCGCATTCGCCCTGCCAGAGGCTGCAGCTGCTTGTGCTGCAGCTGGCATAGTGAAAACGTTGGCTACTCGGGAACAGCGGGAAACCCCGACTTGATCTTACACCAGAAATGCTTCCTTTCCTCTCCTCCCACCTGCCTGACGTGCCGGCTGCTGGCTGCAATATTAGGGTTGCTGCTTTATGCTAAAAGGGTTTTTCTCTGGACGGATTTGGGTTCGGGGTTTTAAACTGGAGAGAGTCTGGGCAAAAAAATATGTCTGGTAAAAAAAATGACAGGTGGTAGAAACGCACAGGAACCCAGAGGCAGAAAGAGGCACAGCTCCTTTTCTGGAGCTGTTGCTGTGGGTACAGTGAATCTAGGGGTGGCAGATCGCTGTGGGATACAACAGGCTCCGAGACCGGGCCTGTGAGATCATGCTGCCAACTGGTTGTGGGGACCTTGAATTCCCTCTGCAGTGCTGACTGCGCAGCCCCGGGAACTTCTCCACACTTGAGCTAAGAAAGGAGGGCAAGAGGAAGTTTCTGCTCCACCTCTCGGCCTTCTCACTCCTCCAGTCTTCCTCACATGCTTAGGGACAGATAGACGTCTGGCTCAACTTTGCTGAGCGTACAGGAGGGATCCTCCCGCAGGTTGCGACGTAAGGAGGCTGGAACTGAATTAGGAAGCGGAAAGTGAAAAGTAGAAACGTAGCAAGAGCCCAACCAGGTTGCTAATTGGAGGCGCTGAGGGAGGGAGGACGTGCACCGGGTGGATGACTACCTGCGTGGGCTAGGGTTTTGTGAAAAATCACAGAAGACTTACAAAAGACTTGTTTGTTCCGAAGCCAAATGAGAAACGCCCGCCCTCCCCTTTGTGATTGGCGGGCACCTGCCAGGTTTAGGAAATTGTCAAGTTAGTATTGGCCAAAGTGAACTGCCTTCAAGAACAGTCAGCAAACCAGCGAGGACTGGGACTGGTGCATTTCGGGAAATGTAGTTTTCTTTAGAGCTTTCACACCCCGGGACCCGGCGCTTCATTTAAATTTTAAGTTTAATTTTAAACTTTAAATTTTAAAACCTTCAAAAATTGTATTTTGTAATTTAATTTTTATTTACGTAAGCAGTTAATTCTCTTAGGGGAAAGAAACAAAACAAAGTTGAAGACTTTAGAAAACTATTTCCAAGTGGCTTTGAACCTTTTAATGCTCAGGCACGCAACAGGTAATGCAGTGTGCCTAGGTTTCGAGGGCACCCAAATGTGATTCTTACTTTCAACAAGCTTACCACAGTTTCAAAAGGAAGAACCTTACATGAATAAGTAATTGAAAAATAGTAATGTGTTCAACAGTGGAATAAGGAAGGCAGAGAAAGGCCTGGAAATAAGGATGCTAGCTCCTATCAGATGAGTGGGAACCATGGAGGAAACAGGAGGGAAAAAATAGTCTTAGGCTATGGGAGTCTCAGGATTACCTGGAGAATACAAATACAAACGCCTAAATAGGCAAAAATTGCAAAACAGAAACATCATATTCCTTTATAATTTATGGTCTTTTTTACCTAGTGTTAAAATACTCTCTTGAGCGATTTGTCATCACTGGATGATAAAATTGTCCTTTGGAGAAAGGACAATTTACCTAGAGGCTTTGGGGTGTAATTGAAAAATCCTGGGCTTTATTTTCCAGACATAATTATCATTCCATGCTCTAGTAAGATGTGTAAGTCGGGACAAATACCTTAATTTTCTCATGTTCAGATTCTCTATGTGTAAAATGAGATAGCTTATCTTCTTCCTAAAATTTTATGCAGATACTCTGCAGGTAGTAAAAAATATCAGTTTGCTAGGATCTCCAGGATCTGCGAAGTAACAGGAATTTCAAGAGGTCACTAATTTAAGCCTGATCTATACTTATTAGTTCCACAGTTATCAGTGTCATCAGATTATAAACTTGTGGCATTCCCAAAACTTCAGCTCTTAGACATTCTCTAAAATGTTAGATACCAATAGATTCACTTTGTGAATTATAATATATCCCTTGCAAGCTCAGTGAGATTGGGATATACCCAGATATCCATTTGGTCAGAAATACCAATGTCCCCATACAGTGCCCACTGTGAAAGTAGAGATAAAAGATTGGCTAGTCAAGCTCCTGGTATTTAGTGCAAATTATTTTAATTGATTGCTTTATTTCAGAGCTAACAGCCTGACATAGTAGCATAGGCCTGTGAGCCCAGCACTTGGGAGGTTGAAGGAGGAAGACTAGTGAGTTTGAGGCCAGCCTGCACTTCAGAAGGATCCTGTCTTAAAAATATATATAATATTCCAGGAGACACCCACTCCGGACCCTCCTCCTGTCCCTCTCTCGGACAGGAGCTATCTTTCCCTCAATAAATCTATTCTGCTCATAAAATATATACATAATATATATAATATATAATATATGATATAAGATATATGATATATAATATATAACATACCATACAATATAATATATTGCATATTATATGTCATATATCATATATCATATATTGTATATTATATGTTGTATATTTTATATTACATTACATATTATATATTGTGTATCATATATCATATGCCATATATTATATATTATATATTATATATGATAAACAAGTACATAAAAATTAGAATTAAAATTTAAGAGAAAATTTAAGTAAAAATTTACTAACTTACATTAGTAAACTTTAGCACACAGCAAAGAATTTTACATGTAGCATTCCCTCGCAAAATTTCTTTTTTATTTTTTTATTCAGTATGTTGATTTTAAGCAATTCCATGGTTTTATAACTTTGGGCAAGTTACATTCTCCCAAATGGATTTATTTTTTACCTGCTTTGTGAAAAATGAACCAGGACATAAGATGTAATAGCATACCACAGACAAATTAAGAATAGAGAGAGTACATTTTAGGTGAGTCAGGGTGGCACTAAATAATATTGAATTGATGGATAAAAATAAAAACACAATTGAAAAAAGAATACACACAGAAGGCAGGGCAGTCTACTAAGTTATGCAACATGGAAGTTAAAGATCAGAAATCCATCAAATTCCAAACTGTTGCTCCTCATTATCTGGTTTAAGCTTACCATATTAATTAATGAAAACTAGTACTTGTGTCGCAGGAGCAGCTGGATGCTGACCGAGATAAAGTGGAAAGGAAAATAAACATTTCAAGGAGGAATTATTTATTGGCAGCAACTTTGGGGAAAAAGACTAAACCTATTTCTCTTATAAACATTTGCTTTTATTTCATTTTATTGGGCCCTCAAAGAATGTAAGCATCACAACTGCTTCACAACACAATGTAAGAGAACACTAAATTTAAATTATTGGCAAATTGCAATATACATGTTAATTAGTTGGTTTACCTAATTTAAGCCCCCTTTTCCAAATGGGTTCCTTAGACCTCACTGAAATGCTATGCCCTTGGGCAACTGGGTGTTAATTAGCTGACCCTATTTTGGGCTTCCAGTTCATTAGATCAGCAAAGGCATCTTGAAATAAACCAAGCCCATTGTTCATCTTCCTCTGGGAATTTAGAATTGAACAACAACGTTACCAGTTGGCCTGAACCAGGAAAAATTCAGGGAGACTCTGGGTTGGGTGTCATGATTTATTTGCTTGGTTGCACTGAAACTCACAGCACCCTCTCTAAGACCAGGTGTGGGTGGACATAACAGACACTGAGAGACCAAAGAACAGTGCCAATTTCAAAGCCTTGCTCCTTATAAAATCTAAATGTATTTCTTCTCCTTCTTTCTGTTTAAATGGATTTCTAATTTTTCAATCAAACTTCTGAATAGAACTTTAGATTCAACCTGCCACTAAGGGTAAAAGAACGAACATACTGTAGCTGCCATTTGTACCACCTACTGCCGAGGCCACCACAGAAGGCCAGCCAGGAGTTGAGGGCTTGGGTCAGAATGGGCAAAAGTGGCAGTGATACAAAGGTGTCAGGTTCTAGGTCATATTTTAATGGCAGACTCAAGAGAATTTGCTTATGGTGTGAGGAGTTATCAGAGAAAGAAAAGGCAAAAATGAGGCCTTGAGTTTTGTCCCAAGTATTTCAGAGGATAGTGCCGCACAATGAATTGTCATCCTAAAATGATCCCAGAAAGAATAATAACTTTTTAAGATTATGCATTGTGCATATTCCTTCTGATATCCAGCTATCTCAGAGCAAGGCTTACTGCATTCCCGGCTGTCATACCCTGCAGCTCAGTGAGATCAGAAAGAGAAATGTTCTTTCAAGATCTTCCTACCTTGGGATGGGATCTGCTTTAAATTAAGAATTTATCTTTGTAACTGTCTTATATGATTAAAGCTGCTGAGGAAACACTGACCATTTAAAAAGGACAAGAAGACATTTTGCAGCTCCTAAGTAACTTTAAGGAAAATGTCAATCAGCAGCATAATTATCCCAGCTCCCTAGTCCTCAAGAGTAACTCGTAGGTACATAAAAAATATATACAAACTTGTACTTTGTGTCACTGCCCATTTTCTTGCATGAAGGTATAACTCTATATATACTTGACACTGAATTCCACCCAGCCTGCAGCATAACCTGTGTGTCTTCATTGTATTCTTCTGTGAAGTTTATGAAGAACCAAGGACCAAGAAAACGAGTGTCCAGTTCCTCTCTCCTCCAGGATCTGGCTTCTTAGTGACAATACTATCATTTAATTTCTACATGTGTGGCTCTTGTGTAATTTCTAGTGACGGTCTGTACTTCCATGAACTCAACAAATATCAGCTAAACAAACAATTCTTGTCTGGGAACAAGAAATAGCACCATTACATTGTGATATTTGTCAGTTCTGGGCTTTCTAGAACAGATCAGGTAGGCGGTAAAGAGCTTTCTTTATTCCATAGTTTATCTCTGTCCCAAGTTAGTATTATTTGTAAGAGTATTTCTACACAATGGCAAAAATGTCTGGACGAATGCCAGAAAGTTCAAGTAAAAGACAAAATTCCAAAAGTGCAAAGCAAAACTAATTGGACCAAATATACATTTCTGTGTAAAATATAAGGCAGTCATATGTTAATGTAAATGAAAAACATTATCACAGTCTTAAAATTTAGAACTTCATTGGGCAGTCAAGAGTACCTCAATTGATTCTCAGGTACAGTAACTGTTTTGCATAATGGGAACAAAATTAATGAGAAACAATGCTCCCAGTGTTTTTAATTTCAATATCTTGTTTTAGGATTTAAATATCCCTATAAACATTTGAGCATTTGGTTAAACTTTTATCATAGAGTTAGCTTTTCTTTTAAGTAATACATTAATATATGGTTGGAGGGCTGAAGAGCTAGCATCAAGTCAGTACCTTATGCAATTACTCACAATTAATATACTGTGGTAGTGGAATAAATTTTGAGCAATAGTGCCTCCTTGCACTTCTTTCCACACCCAGCCTTCACCTCACACCAAGAAAGACAAAGAAGAAATGAAGGAAAGGAGGTGTTGGGAGCCTCGGGAAGCCAGGAAATGGATCAAGTGTGTGTAGGTGAGACTGGACCTCAATGCCTAAAGCAAACAAGCTACCCCAGTGCTGAGAAAAACATCCTGTCTGGTTCAAGCCTGGTATTGGTCACTAAGCATCCTTGTGTTATGTGATACAACCTTTACAAAAGTATAAATAAAGTATCCTTTTCGTGTGCATTGAGTTAGTCTTGCCCATCAGGCTGACTGGCGACACCCTATCCCAGCTTTTCCTCTTGTTCTGTCTTCCCCATTCCCACAGGGGTGTCTCTAGGGTAGAACCGTTTGCAGTAAGACCAACGCATCCCTACAAGGAGGGGAAGGGATAAAGGAAAAACTAATCATCATAAATTGAGCATGGGAGCACACTCTATAACCTCAGCACTCTAGGAGACTGAGACAGGAAGATCACAAGTTTGAGGCTCTTCTGGGCAATTTAATCACTTAGTGAATTCATGTCTCAAAATAAAAAGCAAAGTAAGAGCAGGGGATGTAGCCCAGTGTGAAAGCCCTGGCAACTTAATCACCAGTAATGAAGAAAAAAGTAACATAAATGCGTATCATGTTAAATGGAATTACACCAAATAAAGCCATTTCAAATCCCTTATCTACTGGATATTCTGGTTTAGCTCTGTGGCACACTAGAGTTTATTTATCCACTAGTGGTCAGGAAGGGTTACCGGAGAACTGCATTTGCCATCTCTAAGTAATGCAAAAGAGAGTATCACACAACATATCAGCAACCTATTTGTCACCAGCCCAGCTGGGAAAGAGCCAACGTGAGAATCCAAACTATAGTTTCTACTGAATGCTATCATCTCACATTACCAATTAGAATTTCAGTTGAAAATCATGGGTGGATTTATCAACCACAATAAATTGAACCATATATTTGAGACTTCTGTGTTCCCTTGGAGCAGGTCATGTAAGTGTGTGACCCACAGGACTTGTAGTATGATGTGAATGGAATGGCCAGCTCCTTTTCTTTTCTCTTTCTTCAAAGAAACATTGGTCAGCACACATTAGTGTCCTTTGTCTGGAAACTGGAATCAGTCAAGGAGTGCTAATATTTGAACAATAATAACAATAACAAAAACTGAGCACTTTTCTCCCTCAGAGAGTTGCCCGATAGGGTATCTAGTGAGATTGGGTGTCAGTTGTGACCACCTACATGACAGGACCGTCCTGCTTAGGCCATGGGGTTTCACAGTGTTGTGTCACATCTCTGAGTCACCTGACTAGGAATTTTAAATGTCAACTCACATTTTTCTAGTCAGTCTCTTAGACTACCCCGTGAAATAAAAAAACAAAACAAAATTATGAAGAGGATAGGAGCTATCCTTTCTTCAAGAACCTAAAGGAACTAAGATAGTAGTACTAACACTACAAACATGGAGGATTATAATTAACCCTCAGAGGTTTTCTAGAGGGTAGTAAGCACCTTCCCAGTCCCCAGACTGGAGTTTTTCAGCATAGCACCAGGCATTGAGATTTAAACTAGAGTGGATTCCTTGATGGTGCCCATCAAACTCACCTGCAAATTTGCCAATGATGTATCTGTCTCTCCCACTTCTGAGTCAAATATCTTCCATTCTTAAGTAAATTTTTGGCCCCTCCAGGGACTTTCTGGTCACCTGGCCAGCTTCTCTTTTTAATGCTATACTATTATTCTACTTTCTTCTTTAGTCCTACTCTACCTTCAATGGCCACCACACTGTTCTACTTTTATGGCCAACCACACAAACCAAGCTCCTTTGGGCATGCAACCCCTAGTGCAAAATGTCTATTAGTGAATCTTTAACATGTTGGTAAACTCAGGCATTAGTAAACTAGTGTGAAAGATACTGACTACCCATCTAAAATAAAACTTGGTATTTTATTTATTCTGGGGGCAATGAGCATGCATGCATGCACACACAGGCGCACACACACACACACACACACACACACACACAGATCCCAGTGCTCTGAATAATTTTTAAATATTTTCTATATTTCGTTTATATTATTTTAAAAGAAAGATTAAACACAACATAGAAAAGCATATCAAGAATTCTTATCAGCAATTCATTAATTTCCATACTCTGCTTATGGCAAGTTTTTTGAGTATCCCTTCCCTCTTCAGAAAGCTGATTCATGATGCAGTTTGGTAAAAGCATTCAGTGAAATAGCAATAGAATAAGGAGGCAAAATCTGTAAAAGGAAGGGCAAAAACCAGTATCAAGGGAGGCTTTTTATTCCCTTGAGCATTATTAACTATTTATCAATTCACCATCTCCATAGCAACACTTTCCCATCATCATGGCACTCTCCCTGAAGATGAGCTTCCAAACATTTAACACCTGAGGATGGGAACATGGGTGATGGATGCGGAAAGATGCTGGGAGCATCAGCCCAACCTCTAGCCAATCCTTCTCAGCTACATTTAGAGCAGCATTACCCAAATACTTCCACCAAGACTTGATCTTATTCAATACAGACTAAGTACAATGTCACTCCCTTGGTTTCTTTCTAATTGTAATAAGGGTGTAACCTCAACAGGTGGCATCATAATTGGGGGATGTACAGCTTTTCACATTTCACATGATTTTCATATGGTTTACTTCCTATTTACCACCCTTCTCCTTAAGAGTACTGAGACTCTCTTGATTTTTGCAGCAATTAAAATAAATAATTATCCTGTTAGCCTCAGTGTGTAAGGAAGAAAAAAAAAGAAGAGGGATATGATTTGTCTTTACTCCACATTATTATTTAGCAGTCAGTCATGACCACATTTTGGAGAAGCCATTGGAGAGAGCAGGTTGAGCGTATCAGTAAACCAAAACAATTTTTTGTAGGACCAATATATTATGAGAGTAAAAGCAACAGTGTAAGGATTTTAGTGACACTGCTCTACATTCACACCAATTCATGAGTAATACATTCTGCCCCTCTTTGGTTTCAAGTGGTTCATTTTCAACTGTAAGTCATAAAGTTCATTTCCTCTGATTGAGTATAGGATTGGACTTCTGATGTTCTATAAGCACATCTAAATTTAGCTTATAGTTTGCCTAACATGTGATGCCTAGTTGATGCACAAATTCCTTGAAGTGACTGCCTTTAATTTTTTTAAAAAATTAATGTTTAGGTATCTTTTTGCTATAAGGTCTCATTATACAGTTTGAATTTGCAGTGATGCTTCTGTTTCAGCCTCCCCAGTGTTGGGATTACAGGAGTGTGTGACATGCCAGGTTCCAGGGCCAGCATGGCATGCAGTACCAGGGATCAAACTCAGGACCTTGCTCTTGTCAGGCAGGTGCTTATGCTGCCAAGTTATCTCCCCAGCCCCTTTGAGTCTGTTTTCAACCTAGATATATTACGGCCGTTGATGATGAGTTTGGTAAATTGAGGAGGAAGTTTCATGAGAGCATTATCATAGTTCCTAAACCCAGAGATTTCCTCAAAAACAGGTCTCACTGCAGTTGAAATTTAGAGGAGAGGCACCCCCCCCCCAGGTAAAACTGTTAGCATCAATTCACAACCAGCTTGAGAAATTGTTTTAACTATTCAGATCTTCCCAAATGATGTTCACTTTTGTACCTCTGTTTCTTATGTCATAGACTAACAGAAAATGATTAGAACAGGCCCGGCAGGATGGCTCAGTGGTCTAAAGCGCCTGCTTAAGAAAGCTTAGGCGGCTGCAGGGACCGCAATTTGATCCCTGGCACCACATGCTGCACCAGCCCTGCCCTTGGGGCAGGCTGAGCAAGCCATAAAAATAAATAAACAAAAATTCTGAAACAAGAAAATAAAATAAAATTAAATTAAAATTTAAAATATTATTAGAACATAAAGGCAAGCTTTCCAATTACGTCCAAGACTAAGTAGAATCAGACAAATCCCTTAACACATTTTTGTTTCCTCATGTGAAAAGTTGGAGGCTACAAATACCCACCTATTAGGGTTTGTGTCTAGTTGCTCTCCCAAGACCTCATGCAGTACTGGGTCAGACTTCTACATTTTGTGATTAATTCATGATCCAGCGCTGGGATTATGGGTGTGAGTGCTATGCCTGGCCTCGGGCAGATAGCCTGAATGCAACGTAAGGGAGCCAGACTTGCTC
Source organism: Myocastor coypus (assembly GCA_004027025.1). Lineage (NCBI taxonomy): Eukaryota > Metazoa > Chordata > Mammalia > Rodentia > Myocastoridae > Myocastor > Myocastor coypus. The sequence goes on along the minus strand of PVJA010023387.1, from coordinate 17,417 downwards.
TCTGTAGCCTTTGTTACCACTGCCCCTGCTCTTTTGCTCTTTCTGGCTTGCTCTTTGCCACCACCATGAATTGGTGCTCTTTGCCATGTGCCAGTTTGCCTTGGAACCAGCTGAGTAAGAACTGAGACCTCCACGAACTGTGAGCTAAATAAACCTTTCCTTCTTTCATTTTGGGATTCGGGTATCTGTCCCAGTAATGAGAGAAAAGTAAATGAGACTCTAAGTTTTGTAAGATTGGATAGCTCCTAGCATATATATATATATATATATATATATATATATATATATATATATTTTTTTTTTTTTCATCTTTTTGAGACAGGGGGTCTCGCTGTACAGTTCAGGCTGGCCTTGAGCTCACTTTTGTGCTTTTGTGGCCCAGGCTGGTCTCGAACTCGCACTAATCCTCCTGCCTCAGCCTCCCAAGTGCTGGGATTACAGGCGTGAGCCACCACACCCGGCTTGCTCCTAGCTTATATTTTGAGATTAAGGGGTAGCTAGTCAATCATTTTCTTGAATGTCTGTAGCCATTCTCTAGGTGACTTTATCCATACTCATGACTTAAACATACCTGAACCAAATTCACAATAGCCATTTCAGACTTCTTAGATGAACACCAAATTTGATTTTTAAAGCTTCTTTAATATTTTCATTTGGATATTCAGAAGACATCTAAAATTGAATGTTCAAATTAAATTCTTCTACCTACAAATTATATCTTATACATTCTACAGTCTTCCTCATGTCTGTTCAGGATGTCTCAGACCTTCCAGATTCTATCTTCCAGGGTCACAGTAGTAAATTTAGGCCACCTATTCCCCTCTTCTCATCCCCATCCACCTCCACCTCTCTCTCATCCTGTCTGTCTGTCTGTCTGTCTGTCTGTCTGTCTGTCTGTCTCTCTCTCTCTCTCTCTCTCTCTCTCTCACACACACACACACACACACACACACACACACCTTCATTGCTTACATAAGCTACAATCAGATTTCATCTTGATCATTAGTTTATATCAAGAACATTCTTACCTATTCTGACCTGGGCCAGCGAGATAGCTCAGTGGACTAACGTGCCTGCTTAGGCAAGCTTAAACAACCACAGGGACCACAGTTTGATCCCTGGCACCACATACTGCACTAGCCCACCCCCTCCAGGGCAGGCTGATCCAACCATAACATAATAAAATAAATAAATAAATAAATAAAGTTAAAATAATCTATTCTGAACAGAAGGATTAATTTAGAATGCAACTCAAATTGTGATAGTCCTGTACTTGATGTCCTCCAGTACTTTCTTATCTCCCTGTAAGTAAAGGTCAAAGGTTCTTTACAATTGTCTCTAAAGGCCCTATAGGTTATGGTTTCCTCTCTGTCTGTCCTTATCTCTCCTTCTCTCTTCTCAGTGTGTCTGTATCTCTTCTTGTCTCCTCTCCTGCTCCAATATAAATGTACTTGGTATCTCACTGTTCTACTTAGTATACACATTGTGCCTCAGGGCTTTGTAGTTGTTCTTTCTGTATAGACCAGGGTCAGCATAATTTTTCCTGAATGGACTAGATAGTAGTCTCCATTTTGTGGGTCACATGCATCCTGAGTCACAACTACACAGTAGTACAGCAAGGCAGCCACTGACAATAAGTAAGCAACTGGTCAGGACGATGTGCCAGCACAATTGCACAAGGGAGCGGTGGGCCACAGTTAGCCAATCCCTGACCTATGTTTCTCTTCCTTCAGATGTTTTCACCATCCTTTTCTGCATTTTCTTCCTATCTCTGCTTCATTTCCATAAATTAATAATATGCAAGGTGACAAGGATGTCACCTAATCCATGCAGCCTTCCTGGTCTTCTTCCCATAGGATTGATTTGCCCCTCTCCAACAGACAAATAGGCCTCCCCATCTCTACTCCACCCCCACATCCTGTTTTATTTTTCTCTTCAAAACAAATCACTGCTTGAATCCTGGACATTTGTGTTTAAGGGACTTTTTTTAAAATTCTCTGCTGTGTCTCTGGGGCATGGAATAGTTGATTGAGATAGAGTACATTAATAGACTCTCAGCTTGAGGTCAGAAGTGTCTTCTGGCTTCCAGTATAAGTGGTTATAACCCCCACAGCATGTCACTTAACCATTCAGCTTACAAATATCTGTTTATGAAATGGGGAAAAAATAAGATCTACTGGAGAGATCATATTGGATAATAAATTCTGTTACTTGTAGTAGAAGTATAAGTTTTATTAGTTGTTGTGCCTAACCATTCCCTAAATATTCCTTAATTGTGCAAGTACCCTCTAGAGAAGTAAGTCATAGGCAATTATTTGTGCCTCTATTTTTAATTTAAAAGCTAAAGATCATTAAATTTTAATTAATTTAACCTACCTCTATACCTAGGTCTACATTGACCCACCTGTTCTTCTCAATAATGTAATTTGCAAGCTATAATTTATATTTTAAATGGAAAAGTCCTATGTCAGAATATTTTTGTAAAGTGCTTATGACTTCTAGTTCCTTATAAAGTAATTGGAAAGTGAGCTAGTTCCAGAGATGCTCTGTCCAACCTCAAATCTGTGTCTTCTGCCCCAGAAGAATTGGGATTTCCAGACGTAGTGGAATGAGTCTTTCCTATGCCTGCATGAAGAATCAGGAACTGCTGGCTAGAAAGTAGGGGAGCGTGACTAACCCAATAAATAAATAAATGCAAACCAAAACAATTGTGACTGAGCAAAGCTCATGTTGCTTACTGTCCCTGAGCCTAAGTTGTTACATCCAATTAGCAAACAGGACCTGAGATTTTTCTGACTCCCAGGCAGCTCAGGTTGTGGCCTCAGTGGCAGTGAGATGATTACCTGGGAGCACTTAGGAAGGACAGAGGTTCTCACAGAGCACAGTTAATATGTTGTTATTGTGGGCACAGGCATAGGATAAAATGAAACTTCATTTTCTTTTTTTTTTTTTTTGTCTTTTTGAGACAGGGTCTCACTATGCAGTTGAGGCTGGTCCTGAACTCACTTTTGTAGCCCAGGCTGGTCTCGAACTCGCACCAATCCTCCTGCCTCAGCCTCCCGAGTGCTGGGATTACAGGCGTGAGCCACCACGCCCAGCTGAAACTTCATTATCAAACACTAAAATTAAATTATGACTTGAAGCATACCCTTCAGTTTTATACGTGATTTTAATATTAGTCTTTCTGCATCAGTTCAATGATTTTTCAGCTTTTTCTAGTTTTAAACTCAGTCATTTCCAAATGCTTCAAACATTTTGGGGGGAAGGGATGCTGATAATGTAGGGAGTGAAAACAATGTCACCTTCCCAACATTAGTGTCAACTTCCAGGTTCTCAGTACAGGTGAGGAACCACCGGTCTCCAAAGGACTTCCCAAGAGTGGATCTTAAAGCTGATCCTATTTGGAGGAGCTGACAACCAGCAAATGTGTAACCCAAAGCTCAACCTATATCTGTGAGGAAAGCCCATGCCGCAGACATCTGGGATGGCACCCTTGATGCAGCTGTGAGACACCAGCAAGCAAGCAGAGCCTTTCCCATTTCTTTCATGCTCACTGTTACATTTTCAGCTTGAGTGGTGGAACTAAGGGATGGCTGCGGATGATTCTCTTCCAGGGAAACTTGCCACTTCCCTGGGCCTCCTAGAACAGAAAGCATAGGCTTTTTACTGATGAAAAACACCAAATTGACCCCAAATCAGATTCTCCTTCTGCTTCCAGTGGAAGTATTATGTGACTTTTCACTGTTACCCTGGGCTATGGACTTGCCTTCTCTTTGGCACAATTTACCACAGTTTTCTCCTAACTGCAGCCATGACTTTTATAACCCATGGGCACAGGTTTGTTATTTCCCCTTCAGCTATTTGTCACTGGGGCATATGAAGCCTCTAGCACACTGTGATAGCTGATTTCACAGGACAGTGGTGAAGAAGTGGTTGAATGCTACAGAGAGAGTAACATTCAGTTAATCGCAAAAATCCAGTTGGCTGAGATTTTTCAAATATTTATATGCTGGAAGAGCTGAATAGAATATCCTGTACCCTGGAATATATTTATTAAACTGCATTGCCTGCTGTTTGGTTTTCTCTGATTCCAAGTTCAGGCATATCTCTTGCCTGGGGCTGTGGCTAGAGGGTGGATTCTCAACCAAGGGCTGAGTTTGCAAGAAGATTCTGTTAACAACAGAAGACTTGGTACTTGATGTAAAGTTGAGGTGTGAGCTCAGGAATGTAATCCCCGCTCAGGCTCAGCACAGCAACTCTTTCTCTTTCTGTCACCTGCCTATACAACTGAGAATTCCAAAAGCTTAGCATAACTTCACTCAAAATTGATGCCAAGACGTTCCGGTCAACAAGAAGGTGATCAAGAAAATAAATGATTTGTGATCAAGGCCCCAAATAATATACATAACCAATATATTTCACTGGTGTAGTATTTTATTTTTTTTAATCATTTATTTGTTTATTTGATATAGGGTCTCACTATGCAGCTCCGATTCATGGTGATTCTCCTGTCTCAGCCTTTCTAGCACTGGCATTATAGGTATCCAACACCATACCAGTTTCAGTAGCGGGCCTGGCAGGGATTGAACCTGGGTCCTTATGCTTGCCAAGTAGGCACTCGGACTGCCGAGCTATCTCCTCAGCCCTGTGTAGTACTTTATACTTTAAAAGCACTTGATTAACTAGTTAATATTTATAACAATGCTTCTATATGAGGTACAACCAAAATATACATAGCAGATGTTACACACACACACACACACACACACATGCACACACACACATTACAATGAGACAACACATTGTCTCTCTCACAAAATACTCCCCCTCTCCCTGAATTTGGACATACTTATGCCGTTGTCCTTATCATCTTCTGAAGTTCTAAAAGTCCTCCTTTGTAAGTGTCTTTGCAGGTGTGATAAAAAATACAAGGCATGCTGCTGTTATGCAGTCTAGGCAGGTTTACAAAAGCATAATATGTCCTTTTTCATTGCTTAGATCTGGCACCAAGTGACTTCTGGTTTTTCCCCCAAAGTCAAAATGACCATGAACAGTAAATAACTTTTATCCTATGAATCATTTTTCTAGGTTAAATCTGAGGTAGCCCTAAAAATCCCATACTTTCTACCTACCAGGTTGTCTTTGCCTCAATTTAAAGACCAACTAATATGGCTGTCCTTTAGTATTAGTCTTAAATTATATTTAAATACCTGATCAGTTTTTAAATTTTATATATTGTGCCCTTGTCTTTGTTAATATTCAAAACACATTAAATAAATGTGTTCTTAAAATCTAATTGACAATTCAATTTATGTGTTGTATATTGATTAAATCAGAGTAGCTTTCTCATCTCATGTTTTGACTTCAGAGTCTTCAAATTTTTCTCTTTCCACCATTCATAAAATATACTATTGTGTATAGTAATAATATATAGATTAGTGTAACCAGAAAACTTTTGAACCTAAGACTACAGATAATGCTAGGGGTTTACACTAGTGGGTATACGAAAAACACTTAAAACAATGGCTTGCATATAGTAGGTGCTCACTAAAACTTGTTTTTGCTATTATAATTTTTTTACATACAATGGAATATGAGAAATTATCATAGGCAGCAGAGTTAGATAGAAATATAGGCAGGCAGACAGGGCTAGACCCTCCAAAGGAGCAAGTGTGGAAGAAGAGATACCTTGCAATGGTAGGAGAGACAGACACCTTGTGCTGTGGATCAGATAGATCTCAAGACAAAAGATAAAACAAATGCACTCACATACTTCTCAAGAATGAACAGTAGGAACTGATTTTCTAGATAGGTATCGATCACCAAGAGAAAGCCAAGAAGCATTACAAACTCAATGCCCTACAGGCAAAGCCCCCATTGTGCATTCATGCCTGCTTGCTGTGTGACTTGTTTCCCTATTTGACTCCGACATAATCAATTTTAGCTGAGCAATTATGCTTGTAATCTTATTGGTTCACCATAGTATTGTCCCACCTCATGCCCACCTTGAGAGTTCTTGTGTTTCCAACCTTAGACTCACCTCCCTCATGGATTTGCTCTACTAAATTCCCTAGAAAACACAGGTTCCTTGGCACTCCACTTGGATCTGCTTCTGCCTCTCTCTTGGACAGAAGCTTTCTTTCCCCAATAAGTATATTCTGCTCTTAACCTCTGATGTTCCTAAAATTCATTCTTTGTGTTAGAGAACATGAACTTGTCCCAGATATCTAGTAGGTTGGGCTTTTTTTTCCCCCTTACATCAAAATAAATATCTCTCAATACCAATATGGAAGACTGAAAAACGTGTGATTCCTTTTATTTTTATTTACATCAACTTTATTTTTATCAGATACACAAAAAACATAAAAATTGTACACATTAATGAGGTCATATGTGATGAATATTGACATGTTGTATAATGTCTAAATCAGGTTAAACCTACATATATCCTCAACCATTTATCTCTTCTGGGATTACAGGTGCATGCCACCATGCCTGGTCCCAATCACTGTCTCAGCACACACCAGGGGCAGGGTCAACAGGGGAACACCGGGGATAGAACTCCAGCTGCTGCATCTGTCTAAGCAAGCACTTTAATCCATCGAGCTATTTGGTCAGCAATAGTGCACCAGAACTAACTTCTTACTCCTGGCATAGTGAACCTGGGCACCCAACAGCCACCCTTCTTCATGTTTCTTGCTGTACTCTGTGGCTTTTGCAAACTGTATCTTTTAAACAGAAATGTATCATGTTCAATTTTTTTGGTAACAGATCTGATACAGGACACAAATTTAGCCCAGCAGGATGGCTCAGTGGTCTGAAGCGCTTGCTTAGGAAAGCTTGGGCGGCTGCAGGGACTGAGGTTCGATCCTCGGCACCACATGCTGGGCCAGCCCTGCCCTCAGGGCAGGCTGAGCCGGCCATAAAAATAAATAAATAAACAAACAAACAAACAAAAGTTCTGAAACAGGAAAAAAAAAAGAAAAAAGCCTATTTTAGGGGCCGGGGAGATAGTTCCATGCCACAAGTGCCTGCCTGGCAAGTACAAGGTCGTGAGTTCGAACCGAGTCCCACCAAAAAAAAAAAAAAAAAAAAAAAAAAAAAATCATAATCAGGACACAAATTTATAGGAGTATCTTATAAAATCTATTCAAAATATCAAATGCAGAAGAGTGCAGGAGATCTGTCTATATGTGAGAGGTCAGCCTAGATGTCATGGTAGTGTCCTCCATGAGTCCATCCAGAGGTCCAGAGCCCATCGTAATGTCTCATGAAAGTCCATATCAAGGATCTGAACTAGGAAGATCCAAGAGCCAATGTGGAAAGCTAGAAAGTCTGCACTGCTGGCAGATGAAGGATCTGTGCCAGAAAGCTCAGGGATGTGCACTGGTTCAGTGATGAGGCAGAGCTCAACCTCATCAAAGACATCAGCTGAGTTCATTTCAGGAAAGCCAGCCATAGCAGTATTTTCCAGGGAAATCAGCAGCACACATCTTCTCCTCCCATGGTTCTCCACTGGTAACAATCCTCAGGTTGGTCTTCCACACCCAGAGCCAGGCTGACTCACTCAGTTCAGCTGGGTGTTCACCATTTTAATGGGCCAATAGTTAAGCTGCCACACCTCTGTCCTCCTTACTGTCACTGGCTTCCACCATTCCACTTTCAACTGGTTATGAGGTTAGTCTTTTACATTTCACATGTGATAAGATCATGAAATATTTGTCTTTCTGTCCCTAAATTATTCCACTTTGACCTCCAGTTCCATCCAGGTTGTCCCCAATGATAGGATTTCCATTTTATTTAAACAAAAGAATGGCATCCCATTGTATATATGGACATTTTCCTATCCATTTATCATCTAGCAGACTCTATTGATATTTCTTGACTTTTGTAAATAGTAGTGTAATAAATACAGGAGTGCAGACTTTATTTATTTATTTATTTATTTATTTATTTATTTATTTATTTATTTATTTGTCTTTTTTGAGACAGGGTCTCGTTATGCAGTTCTCACTTTTGTAGTCCAGGTTGGTCTCGAACTTGCGCTGATCCGCCTGCCTCAGCCTCCCAAGTGCTGGGATTACAGGTGTGTGCCACCACGCCTGGCTAGGAGCGCAGACTTTAAAGAATGTGTGAGTTTATTCTAAATGAATATCGCCCACCTGACATATAAAATCAATGGATTTATTTGACTATTATTTTTAAACAAACTTTATTATCAATGTTAACAGGAATCAAAGAAATTGAATCTGATACATTTCTGTTTAAAGGATATAGTTTGCAAAATTTTTTACATCTGTTATCATTTGTTGCAAAAGTTGTTTGGTTATGATGATAAACATTCTCATTCCACCATCATTAGAGGGTAGACATATTACAATATCACAAATGTTCTGGATTTTTCAGACTTTACTTTCTAACCATTAGGGATAAAGGAAATAAAAATAATTTCCTCATTACATATGAGGGTTTCTTCATTTATATAATTTTTTTCTATTGCCTGAAATAGAAATACATTTCCTATCTAAAAGGTCCACATTTATGCATATTGTGATTATACTTGAAAATTTAAAACTTAAAATACTGATGAGGAACTCAAAAAAGAACTAGCAAGAACATGTTATAAAACTGTGATGCAATTCAAATTTAATTCTATCTAATACAATAACTTATGGGGTAGTTTTATATGTAACCATTATTTACATAGTCTAATTGAGTAATTAGTAATGTTGAGTACAGATTTTATGTCAACAATAGCAGTTATCAAAAGGCCTTCCTGTGAAAGATGCAACTATAAGACACACCCTCTACCTCTAAAATTCAACAGGTCTCTTCCCAAGAAAATAACTTCTTTCATTAGATGATATTGTTCTTTTTTTACACACCATTTTAACCCATTTTTTTTTTAGCATGACAAATTTTACTCTTCCTAGAAATTCAAGCTCCTCCATTTACTAATACTGAAAGCTTTGCTTCTTCAGTGAAGGTTTTTTGATATCTTGTAAAGGAAGTAGTTATTGCTCTATGTTTTATTTTCTATCATGTATACCTCTAAGCTTATCACAGCTCTCATTGCATACTTTGATATGTTTGCATTTGTTCAATGTAATTAATTTAGCCTGAGGGTGACATCATCAGTTTTCCTGTTACTTTTTATTTTTAATGTATTTAGTACAAGGTCTACAGGGTCTCACTACACAGATTGGACTCCTAGTGATCCTCCTGTTTTCAGTCTCCCAGGTGCTGGGATTACAGGCATGTGCCACCATGCCCAGTCTCATTCACTGTCCAGCATGCCCCAGGGCCAGGGCTGGCACAGCAGGCCAGGGATTGAACCCCTGGCCCCTGTGTCTGCCTAAGCAGGTGCTTTAATCCACTGAGCAATCTGCATAGCCCATTCCTGTTACATTTAAAGTGCTGTTCTCTCTCTGTTGTTGAATGATCGACTGTGCTGATTTCCACCCAATGCCTTCCAGGGTATGTCATCAAATATGTTTCTAATTGTGTTTTAGCTGGTGTTACAGTTTGTGTCTAGTTATACCACAGAGCCTCAGGCAGTCATGAAGCAGCTTCTGGAGTTTGTGGTTGATCCTTGATCCAATACTGGGATTATGGATGTGAGTGTCCTGGGGCAGATACTCACTCTGCATTACAATGTAAGGAGGAGATAGAGGCTAGTTAGCTACCAGAGCTGCTGCCACTTCATTTATTCTCCTGTTCTTTACCACCACGATTGGCGGCTCTGTGCTCTGTGCTACTCTGCGTTTAGAGCCAGCTGAGTAAGGACTGAAACTTCTGCTAACTATGAGCTAAATAGAGCTTTCTTTTTTTCATTTTGGGTGTTGGATATTTGTCCCAGCAATGAGAGAACAGTAACTGAGACAGCTGGGTGTCAGGATGCCACCTAAAATGCCAGTACTCAGGAGGCTGAGTTTGAAACTAGCCTGGGCTATAAGGCGAGACAAGACCAACCTCAACTATATAGTGAAACCTTGTTTCAAAAAGACCAAAAAGGACAGGGGATAGAGCTCAGAGGTGTAGCACCTGCCTGGCAAGCACAAGGCCCTGAATTCAATTCCTGGTACAAAACCCAAAATCATCAAAAAGTGTTAATGCTAGTATTGCTAGGTAGCTGGTGGTTGGTTCGATCGATCAATCGATCGATCTTTCTCTCTCTCTCTCTCTCTCTCTCTCTCTCTCTCTCTCTCTCTCTCTGCCTTTCTTTCTTCCTTTCTTTGCAGGACCAGGGTTCAAACTCACGATCTTGCACTTCCCAGGCAGGCACTTGTGCCATGGAGCTATCTCCCTGGCCCCCAAGCCCTGATTTTGCTTAATTAGGTGTGTACATTTCCAGCTCATTTGTTTCCTATGCATGTACAGGAACTTTAGAAAAGCACCTTTCTGATCAAAGAGAAGATGTATGCTTAGTCCTGCTGGTGTAGTTCAGAGACCAGACATAGTCTACGCACAAAGGGGAGGATATTTGGAAGAGAGGACTCTCAGTGCTCAGGGCCAGCATTCTGAGAAAAGCTGGGTCCTGAGCCTCCAGATCTGTTTTTCTCTGTAGGCTGAATTGGGCACTGGATGTGTGCACACAACAAATCTAGGGGATATCTGGATCCTGAAGACACCAGTTCTTCCATGTTCAGGAGAAAAGAATGGTCCCAATCACCAGCTGTCACCTGTGTACTTCCACATGGGTGACATAGGTACCCCTGCTACAGCACCTCTAGAACTTCTTACTTTTTCCTGTGATGCTGGGTGTGGGAATAGAACCCCCGTCTCTGCACCTGCCTAAACAGGTACTTTACTCCACTGAACTATCTGGCCAGCCCATGCTTTTCTTTTTAAATATCTGTCAGTGGAGACAGCCACTATTCATGTCTTCCACATCCAGTAGGTCACCAAGATCCAGGACTCTACCTCTTGGTCTTCTTCCTTTCCTAACTGTATCACTCACTTAGGACGTTATTATTTTCACTCATATTGTTGCAGTAGTGCATCTTGTCTCTAGAATAAAACCTTTTCTTGCTACCCAGGGATTATGTTTTTCTAAAATAAACATGGAATGTCATGTCTTTATTCAAGTGCTTTATCTCTCTTTACTCCCTGCCTCCAGGATTCAAATTTTACTTTCTGTGTCCTCACCATCTGCCTACTTTTTCAGTTTAGCTCTTGCCCATACCCATCTTGCATTGCACATTCCAGAAATATGGAAAATGGTCTTCCTCCTCTCAGGCCTACTTTTGCTGGCGATTCTAGCACTCTTTTCTGTGAAGACTCTGCTTCAACACCTTCATTTCCCTCCCTACCCTAATGATACACTTCCTTTCACTTTGTAGCTTTTTATAAAACTATTGTGGAATTCCCTGATCCATGGTTAATTTCCTAGACCATAAAATAGACAATCCCCTGGATTTTATGTGGTACACAGAATAAAGTACCATAGCTGGATGCTCTATGTGCATGTATGCCTTGCTGCTAGATTGCAGACTCTTAATGAACAAGAGTTTATCTTCGATTCTTATTTTACCCAGTAGCTAATATTGGAGTCTGACCAGGGGTTGTAGAAATGCCCAGAGAACACACACACACACACACACACACACACACACACACACACACACACACATACACACCTCTCTCCAAACACATGCATACATAAGCTCCTACAAAACAAAGTTTCTTCTTAAGAAACACAGGTATCCAACTGAGACATATACCAAAACTTTAATGTTGGAAAACTATATTGACTCTTCTCAGTGATACTGATTGGTTTTTTTCAACTTTAAAATTAATTGAGACTAATATTAAAAAGTGGAACATAAAAATAAAATATATAAGTGTAAGCAAAATTAATGTGTAATACCCAGTAATAAATGTATCAGTATCCTGATGTATTTGCAAGTAGTCTTTTCTCTGTATACGTGTGTAAAAGGCATATATAAAAAATAGTTGCATATTTCAATCATTTGGCATAAAGGATTTTGTATTCTGTTCTTTTTCATAAAACAGCGATCATTATGATTTTCAGTAAAATATTTTGTATTGCAGTCTCTAAGCATTTCTATTATTTGTTCTGAAAGATGCTTTAAGTAGACTGGCTGCATATTCCGTTGGCTTTCTGTCCTTATGACAAATTACCTCAGAAAAACAACCTTAAGCAGGGAAAGTTCATTTTGCTCACGGTTGCTGAGGTCCCAGTCAGTGCACGATCACCTGGCTGCACCATTTCTGAGCTGTGAGGAGGCAGAAAATGAAGGCAGTCAGTGCATGTGGAGGGGCAGAGCTGTTTGCTCCATGGCAGGAGGAGGAAGGACAGCTTGCAGGCTGGCTGCGTCCTGCATTTGGTCCATGCAGGAGCCTATTGGGTAGTGCCACCCATGTTCAAGGTAGGCCGCCTTACTCAGTTTTTTTGGCCCACAGCTCGTTTCTGGAAACATGAAGCATGTGCTTTATTAGCTTTATTAACTTTCAAGATATTTCTCACTCCAAACAAGTTGATCAGTATAACTTTTGCCAGTGTGAATACTATTTATGGGCATAAATTTTTTATTTCTATTTTTTTATTTTTAAAGAGAGCACAAATTATAATTAAAACAGAAAATTTTACAAGTGATGTAGAATTTCACTTAGCAAAGTACTATGAATTTCACAGTATTTGTTGGAATACAGAGTGTTGTCTTCTACCGCCAGTTATTCATATTACCAGATATATGCTTATAAAAGTTAAAGAAGAATGAAATGTATAAGAAATTTAGAAGAGGAAAAGAACAGATAATTGAAAAAAAAAGATGAAAAATTAAAGCATTAACTGATTCTTTCCATAGTTGTCCAAACCATCCTGCTTACATACCTAGATCAATCTCTTTCCTCCATTCCCTCTCCTGTCCTTCTCAACTTAGTAACTTTCTTTTTGAGTAAATTCATTCCCTTTTCCTAGTATGTATCATACTCTTCAGATTCCATTTTTCTCTTCCAGGTTCTCACACTAACAAGACTGTCTTAGTTACTTTTTACTAATTGCTTGTGGCACTCAAAATGAAGGAAGGAAAGGTTTATTTAGCTCACAGTTTTGTAGAGGTTTCCATCAATCCTCTCTCTTCCAAATTCTGTGCCAGCGGCACATAGCTCCTCCAAAGTGACATGGCTGTGAAGATCAAGCTCCTCCGAAGACAATGGCTTCTCCAAGGAAGCAAGGCAGGGCTGGGCCAGGCAGGAAGAAGCCAGGGAAGAGCCAGGCAGGTCTCCTGCACAGAAGTCTTTTTAAGCTCTTTTATACACTTTTTGTGCTGAATCACTCTCGGGTGGGTCGTCTGGCCTTGGCCCAATTACATCCCAGGGCAAGTCCTCCGCATCCTGTAGTATGGGGCTCCCACAGCCGGAGCCTGTTCAGCCCATCCAGCCAAGCTTCCTCAAGTTGACACAGTATATCCACTACCACAGAGACAATATGATGTTTGCACATGTGGGTCTGATTTATTTCACGTGATGTAGTTGCATCACTTTACAAACAAAAGACTCAAATTTATTCTGCTTTATAGCTGAATAATACTCCATTGTGTAAAATTAACAGTTCTTTCTTGTTCATTAAGAATGGCTAACATCAGGATGTCAGCCAATAACAAATGCTGAAAAGGCTGTGAAGAAAAAGAATCCTCTCTACACTGTTGGTGAGAGTGCAGACTGGTACAACTACTAAGAAAATCAGCGTGTAGATTACTTCAAAACCTAGGTTTTGTGAACCTATTCAAGCCAGCTCTTCCCCTCCGGGGTATTTTTCCAAAAGAAGCAAAAACCACATACTACAGTGCTACATGTGTACCCATGTCTATAGCAAAGCAATTTGTCATAGCTATATCTTGGAAACAATCCAAATGCCCATCAAATGAAGAATGGATATGGGCATAAATTTTAATGCACAATTTAAATTATTCTAGATTGGTTTCTAGAAAAGCATTCCTGGGTAAGAGGCTAACTATATGACTGCACTGTAGTATTTCTCTCATCCACTTTGTGTAAGCACACTCATTCTTTTTTTTTTGTCTTTTTGAGACAGGGTCTCGCTATGCAGTTGAGGCTGGTCCTGCGCTCACTTTTGTAGCCCAGGCTGGTCTCGAACTCGCACCAATCCTCCTGCCTCAGCCTCCCAAGTGCTGGGATTACAGGCGTGAGCCACCACGCTCGGCTAGCACACTCATTCTTGATGTATCTAGGCTTTAGGGTTTAGATCATTCACATAGCAAGGCAAAGGGGAAAGGAAAACAGGTACCGTCTTTGGTGATTATAGGAATCAGGTTCTACCTCAAATTGTTATTGGCTGTATGAACATGGAAACTCATTGCAAATATCTGCTTTGGTTTATTTATCAAATTGGGATGGTGGTACATTTCAATTTGATAAATACAATTCTTTTTTTAGAATATAACTGTACTAAATATCTGTGATGTTTTATTTTTTAATTTTTTATTTTGTAAAGAGAGTATAAATTAGAAGAAAAACAGAAAATAATTACAAAAGTGATACAGATTTTCCTTTAACTAATTAATATGAACTGCATAGTATTTGTTGTAATATACAGTATTTTCTTTCAACCAGTTATTCATATTATCAAATGCATGCATGTAAAATTGGAAGAATGAAAAAATGAAAAAAAATGTAAGAAATTTAGAAAAGAAAAAGTACAAACAAATGAAAAAAGGAGACAAAATAAATTAAAGCATTATCTGCTCCTTTCCATAAACCAGCAAAAATGCACAGTACAGTTGTTCAAAGCATCCTGCTTACACACATAGACATATTTCATAAACATATATCTATATGTGTAATATTTTTAAACAGGTATCTATAATAGAGTGGAATTATAACACTAAAGCTGTAGTACTCCACTGAAAATTCTCACTTTAGAATCTGATACTAACTATGCGCTCTGAGGATGCAACTGCCCCAAGATGTGTGTGTGTGTGTGTGTGTGTGTGTTTGTGTGTTTGTGTGTGTGTTGTGTATGTATATGCAAGGTCTCACTACACAACTCTGACTCGTAGTGATATTCCTGTTTCCTGCCTCCCAAGTGCTGGGATTATAGGCACGTGCCACCGTGCCCGGATTCCATCACTGACTCACTGCACTGGAGAGCAGGACCTGCACATCAGGTGGGGCCAGGAATTGAACCCTGGCCCCTTCACTTCCCTAAGCAAGGGCTTAGTCTGCTGAACTATACTGCCAGTCCTAGGATTATTATTATTTTTTTAATTTTTGTATTTGGTACAGGTCTTGCTATGCAGCTCAGACTCAGTGATCCTCTTATGTCAGCTTCCCCAGGGCTGAGATTACAGGCATACACCACCGTGCCAGGTTTCCAGACTGGCTCCGCGTGGGGCCAGCATGGCATGGAATCCAATATGGGTCCTTGTGCTTTCCTGGCATGTGCTTAAGACTGCTAAGCTTTCTCCTAGGCCCCTGCCCAAAATGTTGTGAGCCCATAGCATAGGTTTTATTTCCTCTTCATAACCCAACTTAGTCTTTTAGACCTAACTTTCTACTTTTGTTACTCCTTGAAAAATTTTTTGGGTGGGATTGATTATCCAAATGATTTTCCTATATTGATATAATCTCTCTGATACAGTTAAATTCCACTTAAACCTAAGTTACCTCAAACAAGAGAATGTAATAAATTTATACAAAATAAGCTCACAATCTTCTTTGCTTTTTTTTTTTTTTTGTACATAGCCTGAAGTCTCCTGATTAGTGGATTAAAGATGTATTATCTCACACTGAAAGTATTTATCAAGTCAGAAACAATCTTTGGCTAACAACGTGAGTTGGAACTGGTCAACTTAAGCCTAAACTTCTTTTTGAATTTAAAATTTTAAAATAATTCCTTACAAAAAAATTCCAGAAAGCATCACAAAGAACTTTTTAAGTCTGCTCCCCATTTTCAAGGGCTCTTAACATTTCCCCCTATTTACTTAGGCAATTGTTTTCTCTTCTTTTCACGGACAAATATGTTAGGATATATCTCCCAAGAACTTTTTCAAAAAACCAAACTTCTTCCATCAAAATTGAAAAAATCAGTACAACACTGTTAGATTTATATTTTTTGTAAAAAAAAAAAAATCATGTATTATTCTTTCTTTCTTTCTCTCTGTTTTCTTTCTTTCTTTCTTTCTAAGGTACAATCAGGTTCACGGGCCATTTGTATGGCCATTTTCTTTGAAAAATGTCTCTTCAATTCATTTGTCCATTTAATATTTGGGGGGGGGGTGTGCAGGTATGTGTTGGAGTTTTGTAAATTCTATTTTTCTCTTTCCTTATATTTTTTATTCATTTTAATGAGGAAAAAAGATAAAATAGATATGAAACAGTTTCAAAACAAGTTAGTAGGATGATTATAATAATTAACACAATGCATATGGTTATCTTCATAGTAGTTATTCAGAGGACAGGATACAAACCTGATATCTTGTCTACATAATATTAGTACAAACTTTTATCCTTAGTGAACTCAGAGAAAATAGCTATATATCTATCCTAATTCTCTTCTGTATGCACATATATATATTTTTTTCTTTTTAAAGCTTCTAATACTAGAAGAAAATATCATACCATTTCTTATAAGTAGATTATGTCAAAGGGTATGAATCATAAAAGAAAAATTGTAATTAAACAATATTCAGAAAATTAATTAAAAATTAAATATTTTAAAACAACATTCCAAAATTCAAATCAAATTGTGAGTCCAACTTAGAGACCAAAATGTTGTGTATCATATGCATAAATCTGCAATCAATTCAAAGTACTTGTATAATATTTGAATAGGTTAACATATACAAAAATATCAACTAAGGAAAAGTTTCCATGATAGGAAAAAATTACTAAGAATAACACATAACATAAACAATGGAATGGCTAACATATGACCAGAGCTTCTAACAGTTTGGGGATAGAGTATTGCACAAAGTTCTACTATGTTGTGGACATAGACAGGGTCCAAGACACTTACTGGGGGCCAGGTGTCACTTGTGGGACTGAGCTACTGCTATTTCCTTGTTATCCATCCTATAGACCTGGATAGAATCATGACTCATAGGGTGCAGGAGAGGTCAATTTGTAGAGCATGCTGATGGAAATGTTTTGGTGCTGTCTACAAAAGAATAGTTGAAAGACTGCTGTTGTACACCTCTTTTTCTCCTGTGTTTAATCATTTGCCATATTTGGCAGGTATTCTCCTTGATAGAGTTATGGTCATTTTGTTCCCTCTCCAAAATATCTTTTAGTAAACTGTGTAGGGTTGCATTTGTCATCATTAAATTCTTTAGTTGTTCTTTGTCCTAAAAGTATTTCACTTTTCCATTATACTTGAAAGAGTTTTGCATGCCATATCAATCTGGGCTGGAATCTGTTTTCTTGCAAGACTT
>PVJA010023386.1:0-33035 GCA_004027025.1 Myocastor coypus | reverse complement strand
AAAAAAAAAAAAAAAAAAAAGTAATGTGGATTTAGAAAGGATAATGTTTAATTGTTTGGTCAATCTTATATACCTATATGTATTAATCCAAACTGATCTGATGATGAAAATATGTAATATAACCATTGTTAAATTTAAACAATAAAAAAATTGAAAAAAAAAGACAAATATGATAGTAGAAAAAAGATTAATTTCACATCATATACTGAAGAAAGTTTTGGCTTTTTTTGTCCTGGAATTTGAACTCAGGACTTCACACTTATCAGTCAGTTGCTGTGTCACTGAGCTACATGTGTAGCCTTAATGAAGAATTCCTTTAACTTCTAATTTTTTGTTTTAAGTCCCAATAGTTTCTTTCTGCTCATGGTTCATATATTTATATCATTAGGTATGCAAGACAAAATGATTTGCTAAACCTATAAAATTTATTAAACATGTTCACCTCTTTTTTATAAAATGGAATTTGCTCTTGTCCAGCATTTTGAGAGACACTTTCCACACACTTTTTCAAGTGACATAGTTGAGAGAAATTCTTTCCGAGGAAGCAAGAGAAGCAGACCTGGAAATGGTTCTGTTGTGTGATGGTAACTGTGGCACATAATTTCTTTGGGGTTTGGTATCCTCCTTAGCAACAGGAGAGGCTGAAGGAGGACAGCCTTTCCTTCCAGGGTTAATAGTTCTATGCTCGTGCACACCTATAATCCCAGCACTCGGGAGGCTGAGGCAAGAGAATCGGTGAGAGTTCGAGACCAGCCTGGGCTCCCAAAGTGAGCTCAAGGCCAGCCTGAACTGCATGGTGAGACCCTGTCTCAAAAACCAAAACAAACGGACAAACAAAAAAATAGTTCTATGCTCTATTTGCTCTATTTGAGAGTTTCTGGGATGTGTGTTACAGAAACAAATTTATAAAGTGGAATCCAGATATATATTCCTGCTTGCACTTTTTGTTGCTTATTTTCAACATTTCCTCCAAAAGAAAGGCAAAGGTTAAATTTATTTTACTTATTTGTCTTCTGTTATTCCAAAGGCACACCCAATTGCAGGTTCAGTGAGAAAATATTTAAACACTTGTAAACAATCATCTTCCCTCGTGTGAAGTCCAACTCAGGGGAGTCCTCAGCAGGGCAAGGCAAAGAAAATAGTCCAAACCCTGGCTGGCTTGGACTCTTTTAAAAGGTCTCAAATTAGAATCCTTTAACTATGTCTTCTTAATTTTTCTTTCTTCTGGAGCAATATTATATTGCCTAAGGCAAAAAGAGTGGCGGATGATAAAACAACTGACTCACTGAAATACAAATCTCAGCCTCAGGACTGAACCCATGACCAAAGGCTAGGCTGACCTTCAGCTGCAGTGATCAAGGGACTCAATCCAACATCAGCTTGAAGGAAGAGTGCAGGGCAGCATAGAGCATTGCGTTCCCAAACTGAGCCTCTTTCATGCTAAAACCAAAATGCCAATTTAAAATCCTTCATTGTTTTCAAGAGCTGGAGCACTCCTGGGGAGAGTTCAATGAAAGTGGAAATTCAGAGAGGTAAACAGAGTATGAGAATATATATTTTGAGAATATTTTCCAATCCAAATGGAACTTGAACATTTATTTATGTGTCTTTTGTGGGAGTGGAAAACAAAGCCAAGGACTTCCTTAGTATGAGAGGCTAAGTAAGGGACATGTTTTCCATAAAGTCAGATCACCAAAAAGACTCTATTGCTACTAGAAAGGTGAACCAGAAGCAAACCAGATACATTGCCTTTTTCTAGGTTTTCCAAGGAAAATTACTTGTGTTAAGCTTTGCCAGTGAACAGGGGAAAAAAAAAAAAAAGAACAAAAAACAAACAAACAAACAAAATCTCTTCTAAGAATATATGGACCAGGAAGAATAGTCATTCTCTGGTGGCCTGAAAAATTGTAAGTCAAGTGGTAGTTTCAAGTGATCTGAGGCAATTTTGTCAAGAATAGTGGAAATCCCTTCCATAGGATCCTTTGTTTTTCTTTTGCTTTTGTTATTTTTTTTGAGACAGGGTCTCCTTACATGGCCCAGGCCTGGACTTCATGACAATGCTGCCTTATCCTCCTGAGCCCAGGGACTGCAGGTGTATACTGTCTTGAGCCCAACAGGAGCTCATTTTATCCTCAGGTTGTAAAGAACTATCAAGGCCAAAGATGGTGAGCAGCTACAAGCAAAAACAACAACAAACAAGCAAAGCCAATCCCAAACCACGCAGCTATACACCAGAAACGAAAATACCCAGAGTGAGGGTCAATAAATAAGTCATCTGGCACTTTGGAATTAATACATAGTCACTGAGAGTACAAATTATGTATTTTAAGAAGTAAAAACTGTTGGGGCCCGGCGGGATGGCTCAGTGGTCTAAAGCGCCTGCTTGGGAAAGTTTGGGCGGCTTCAGGGACCTCAGTTCGATCCCCGGCACCACATGCTGCGCCAGCCCTGCCCTCGGGGCGGGCTGAGCCGGCCATACAAATAAATAAACAAAAGTTCGGAAACAAGAAAAAAAAAAATAAAATAAATCTTTAAAAAAAAAAAAAAAAAAAGAAGTAAAAACTGTTAAAACTATAAGTAGAGAACAAACACATTTAAGTGAGAATCAAATAAGCCTACTGAATTAAAAGATGATTAAAGTGATAAATCTAGTGTATAGGTTATGTAGTGGGGTAGACCGAGCTCACAGAAAGGGGCAACACACTGTTTCTGAAGATGCTTCCCAAAACGAAGTCAGTGAGTAAAAAAGAAAGGGAGAGTGAAGAGGAGGTTAGGAGACACAGGGAAGCTAGCAGGGAGCCTCTAGCACAAATAGTCTCAGAAAGAAAAGAGAACAGGGCAGTGACAGTTTCTCAAATGATAGTGGCCAGTTTGACAGAAGCTGTCCACAGATGACAACCTGTGAGATCGATGTATCTAGCAAAGCCTCAGCGGTGTGGATAAAGCAAATTACCTAAATGTACCACAGTGAGACTGAAGAACTCCTGTCTAAAAGCCACTCCACAAGAGACTATCGTGAATTTTGAGAAATCAAGTGGAAAACATTGAAACCATAGCATTTCTACAGCAGAATTATAGGAAAGTGGTTCAAAGCCAAGAGGTTTAATAGGATTTGGTAACTGCCAAAGCCCTACTAGGTGCCAGGAGGCCCCACATATACCAAATAATTCTTTGACAATCCTATGCTATGAATATAGGTATCCTCATTTTCAAAATCCTAAAGCTTCTAGAGGTAAAATTGAATTTCATACCCATGACCAGGTGTTTGTGTTTTGATTTACTTTATAATTAGAAAAAAAAATAAAATAAAGAAAGTAATTCACAGTGATATCTTTCTTGAGTTCCTAGAAGAGTCAGTTGGAAAGAAACAATTCTCAGTTCAGTCATGACTTGGCTAAACTTAACTGAAAGTGTAGTGGATCCTGATTATGACACACTTAGCGCTCTTCCTTCCTTCCTTCCTTCCTTTCTCTCTCTCTCTCTCTCTCTCTCTCTCTCTCTCTCTCTTTCTTTATGTATTTTAGGGACCAGCCTACAGGGTGTTCAGGGTCTCACTACTAGATTGGACTTGTAGAGATCCACCTGTTTACAGCCTCCCAAGAGCTGGGATTACAGGCATACGCCACCATGTCTAGTCTCATCTGCCATCTCAGCGTGCCCTGGGGGTGGGGCCAGCATGGGGGGGCTGTCCCCTGGCCCCTGCACCTGCTTGCAGGTGCTTTAACCCAACGAACTATTTGGCCCGCCCTCGCTCTACATTTCTAATACTTGGGGCTGTAAGGTTTCTTAGTCTAGCATGAAAGAAGCTGGAGAAAGTAAAGAAAGCCTTTATTATTCAACTGAAAAGAAGCAGGGACCCTTGGCAAGGAGGCAGGCAGCAAAAGAGGCAGGCTGGGCCAGAGCTGGAGTCTGTATAGGTGGAAGGGTGGCCTAACAGGCCCACAGTTAACCAGGGGGAAGAAGACGGATGTCAATCTAGGAGCAACCCATCATCCTTGGTTCTGGGATCCCCACACTGTGTTGGCTCACTGCCCTGATGACACAGCAGACCCCTTCATGGGCACAGACCCACGGGGTTGGTCCTTAAGGCCATAGTACCCTACAATGATGAGAGGCCATCATATAGCCTGCATCCATTTGTTCCTTAGTTCAACAAATATGTACTGAGCTCCTGAGTCAAGAGCTATATACTGAGTGCTACAATACAACAGCTCTCTCAGGCTCCAGCACACCTGGAGACAAGAGCGATGGGAGATAACATGTTCGGGGCTACACAGAGGTAAGTAGGGGTCCTAAAGTAATTGTGTGGAAAACACAAATTTTTTCTGGAGGTGCGTTGTGGGAAGGCAGGATCAGGAAGGGTTGAAGCCTAAAGGACAGTGGTGGAAATTAAATTCACTTGGCGTCACATTGTGCTATAAACTGTACGGCTGTTTTGGAGGAATAAGAAGAAAGTATAACCCTTTCCCCAGTTTCTTTATCTCCACGTAGCCGGGACTTGATCTCCACGAGTACTCAAGCAGAGATAGGAAGATGTAGGGCAGGGCCCTAGAGGCTGTTTGTATGAGATTCTGTGGAGTCTCTTAGCACAGAACTGATCCTCGGGGAAGAGGCAGATGGAAAATCAACTTTGCCTAACAACAAACTTTTTGCGGTGATAGGCTGGTGAATTTCCTCAACATGGGTGGTGTCTGTTATTTGTGAAATAGAAATTTTTCTTCGTATTTATAATCCACACTGTCTTTGAAAGCAAGTGGGTCTTGGTGGTAGAAGGAGAGGAACAATGACATTTGGTACCATGGAAGGAAAGTAGGAGACAGACAGCTGTGATGAACTTCTAGGAAGGGGGAGCTGGAAAGAGAACCAAAACTGTCTAAGAAGAACCTCTCAAGGGGTGGGCTGTGGAGGGTGTGGTGTTGACTTTGTCTTCCTCGCTTCCCATGAAAGTTGGTATGAATTGCTTATTTCTCAGTGCTATTATTTCTTTCAGTCAGGTAGCTTTATTATGGTTTGGAGGGGAATGGATGCGAGGGAGTTCAAAGAGAAGGAAAAGGGGCAGGAAAAATCCTAGGTGGTGCTTACACAAGATCTGACTTCATCTCACAGGGATTTGGCTCAACAGAGGAGAGAGGAAGATGGAGATGAATGTTCGTTGTGTCAAAACTGAAAAGGCTGCTTCCTCTAACGTCTTGATATGACGTAGGTCCCACAGCTTCAGACACTAGCTGGAGAATGACTCATTTTTCCTCTGTGGTCAGAAATTTGACCTGTGATGTGAACACACCCATGGAGGCCTGAGTTCTCTGTCTGTGCTCCTAAGAGGAATATGAATTGGGCAGCAGCGTCCCAGCAATAACTGGACACATTGGGAGACACGGCTGGGCCAGGCACGGCGGTGCGCGTTGTAATTCCAGCATTCACAAGGCTGAGGCAAGAGGATCGCTCTGAGTTCAAGGCCAGCTTGGGCTTCAAAGTGAGTTCAAGGCCAGCCTGAACTGTATAGTGAGACTGTCTCAAAAGCAGTGATAGGCTGGAATTTGAACCCAGGCCACCAGATTATAGAGTCAGGTTCTTCTTCACTGTACCAAATTATAAGTAACAGGGTAGGTTCCCTAAGAGGTTCCAGCCTGAGTGTAAACTGCCTCATTACTGTGACCCTGATCCAGCATGGCTGAGTCCCCAGAACAACAGCTTATCTTCCCAGGGACCACCTCCTTCAGCCCCAGCCCTGAATACAGACAGCTTCCTTCTTCTACCCAGTCAGCTCTTCCTGTGTCACTGAGACTGCCTCTCATGCTCTGCCCCCAAGGGATGTCCATAAAGTCCCAGCCTCCCCATCCCAGGTCAGAGGGTCCCCCCATCTCCCTGTGATGGATTTGCTCCACATCCTCTGAGTTAATAGAAGCCTCCCTCCCTTTCTTTACTTATGCTTCTCTGTCATGCTGAAAACACTGATGTTCTGAAATCAGACACATGGGCTACTCTCTGGCTCCTCCATGGAGTTCAGAACTCACGACCCACAGTGATGTCCTGCCGGGCAAGGCAGGGAGTGTCCGCTTTGTTCATTCCTGGACATGCAGTGGCTGCGCTGAGGTAGGTGGTCCGTAAATGTTTATAGGATGAGTAAAGTCAGAAAGGACATTGCATGCATGGGACATCCTTTCTAATCTGGACAGGAATTCTCTGAACCAATAATAAATGCACCAGCCAGAAGAGAGGTATTTTAAATTGCTTTGTTTGGGAAGAGGAAAAGAATGGTTCTGAATAGGACTACAGGGGTTCACAGAAAGACACACCCAGCTTTATGTTGAGATGGGCAAAGGGGGGAAGAGACCCTTCCAGGGTCACATCATCATAATGGCTAGAATGGGAGATTAGGGAAACTGAGGGAGCAGAGGGGAGACAGACAGACAGGCAGAGAATACTAATTTCAATGGGCTGGTCCAAAATGTAAAAAAATCACAAAATCTAGAAAAAGTTGTCAGAGTTTCAGCATATATGTAAATTTTGTCATTTAAATATAAAATTGTTATTTGAATTACATGATAGGAGTAGTGGTAGCTCCATAAAGTTTTCTGTGTTTGTGGTCTTGAAAGACCGGAGTCCTAACTGATCACGGAACCCACGGCCACGTGCTTCTGTTGCCGCGCAGGGGTGTACGCGGTGAGAGCGGAAATGCGGCTGAGCGGATCTGAGCCTCTTGATTCCTTCCTCAAAGCTGGGGATGCCAGGGTGACTGGGGCAGCTGGGCGCATTCCTCGCGGCCCTTGCCTTTGTCATGTGCCTCTCCTTCCTCTCCCACCTCCAGGGTCCTCCTTCCCTGCTTCCCTCCTGCTGCAAACTTGCTTGAACCTGAAAGTCCTAGCATGCTTGTTAAAGGGCGTATTAGAGCGCTGTTTGAAGCTCTCCGGGCGGTGGCGCGTTCTTCTCTCAGCAGCCCAGAACTTTGGTATCCCGTTACTCCCAGAATATTTGGCATCTTTCTCTTCCTTCCTCTTTTTGTTTGTTTTTTCTTTTTCTGGTCCTGGGGTTGAACTTGGGAGCTTGTGCTTGTGAGGCAGGTGCTTATACGGGTGAGCTATCTCCACGTTCCCCTTCCTGGTTTTCTAAATCATCCTTCGTAGAAGTTGCCCAGAGGTGGGAATTCAGGAGACCACATGATTTTGGAGCTTTGCTCCAGGGTCCGTGGAGGGGAGGGCAGCGACCATGCCCCCTGGTCCAGTCAGCTCTGGACAAGCCTGTTCTTCCTCCCACAGCCCTCCCTGGGCTACTGTTGACTTTTCCTTAAGCTCTGATCGCAGATCATGATCAAAATGGTGGAAGGTCTGTGGTAGGCTCTGTAGGGCATGGAATGCATACAATTTTAGAACTATCTTTAAGGAAAAAGTTCTGCGAGAAAATGTTTTTATAACTGAAAATATAAAACAAGCGCAGGACTTTAGAAGAGGCCTCTATAGGTCAGGTCCCTTAACAACATTAAACTGAGTTGTATTCACTGCAGGAAGCAATCCACTCCTAGCAGCCTGTGGCATCTGTGACACAGGATGGGTATGGAATGGCTTCTGACTTTTGTGCTAAAAGGTGTTACTTCACAGACATGAGCTGTGAGCTGGGAGCAAGCATCGCCCATCACACCTCTCCAGCGCTTAGCCACAGCACTCAATCAGGGTAGGAAGTAAGCACTGTGCTGTTGAAGAATCTGAGAGGCACAAGCTGGGGGTGTGGCTCCCTCCTGAGTGAGGCCCTGGGTTCTAGCTCCAACACCTGCAAAAAGTAAAAATAAAGATAGCCAGCAGGCATCATGCTAGGCTGACCCCTGCAGTGAGGTTGATATGGAAACAGTTCCTACCGGAAGCAATGGGGACACAAACAAGGGAAGGTCGGTTCTATTTGGGGCAGAGCACGTGTGATCGGAAGGAAAGCTTCACAGAGTAGCTGACCTGCGGGTCGAGGCTTGGAAGATGGGACAAGGTGTGAGGATGGTGCTGAAAAGTTTTTTCAAGCCAGGAGAGTAGTGTGAGCTGAAGTGTGAGGGTCGGGTCCATGTGAGGAATCATGGAATTATAAGTAGTTTGATATGGACACAGTAGGAGGCGCAGGAAGAGGGGAAGGGATACATGCTCGAGGTAAGGCTGAAAGGTGAGGAAAGATGAAGGGATTAGAAGCTCCACACGCATTTGGACTCCAGCTTGGGCCAGGGAGCCACTGGTGGCTTTACAGCAAGCATCCAAAAGGATGTGGATTTTTTTTTTTTTTTTTTTAAATAGGGTCTCACTGCATAGCTTGGACTCTTAGTGATCCTCCTGCTTTCAGCTTCCCCAGTGTTGGTTACAGGTGTGCACCACCATGCCTCGTAGTGAATGGAAAACACAGGCCAAGGAGCAGGCTTGGGGTGTGTGTGGCTGTCTCTTCTAGAAGAGTTGGAGCTGAGATGTCTGGGAAATCCCAAGAAATGTCGTGAGCACATAGCCCCTGGGTTGCAGCAGCAAAGCTACTGTAATCAGATGTGGATACTTTTTAATCTGTCGCCATAATGAAAGTGGAAGCAATTTAAGAAATTGTTCATTAGACTAGATTGCTAAAGCTATCAGAGAGCAAGGGACAGAAGCCGGGAGTGGAGCACTGAGAGTAAGAAGGTGCAAAGCCAGTGGTGTTTGCTCCTTTAGAAGGTTTGGAATCCTGTTCTCCGGGCCAAAAGGCATGAATTCTCCTGTGCTGTTTCTAAAAAGTGCTCCGAAAGAAGAAGTGCTTCTTCTTTTCTCTGGCTGTTACACGTTGGGCTGCTTCTAGGTTAAATACTACCTTGCCTGTCAGGTCTCTATTGAAATTTACCTTCTTCCACAGAGGGTTTGGAGTCCCCGCAGATCATACTAAAACTTGGCGTGTGTCGCTCTTCATTCTCTTGGTGGTTTTGTGCAGTTGTCTCCCTTGCCATTTGCAAAGGCAGGAAGCTGCGTTTCCGAGCAGGGCACCACTGGGCTTCCTGTAGACAGCTGGAACACTATCTCTGGGTGATCCATGTGGGGTAAGTATCCACAGGTGACTGTCTCTAGGCAAGAGCACTGGGGTGACCCTCCTAGGAGAAGCCACTGCCCAGCAGCGTGCCTTTAGGCAGAAGCAGATTTTATTAGACTCCTTGGTCTGATGCCAAGAACATACTGTGGCCCTATAATGACATGCATAACAAGAAAAGGTAGACTTAGCTCAGCCACAGAATTGTCACATGCTAAGGTTAGTCCTTAGTAGACCCTATCACTTCATGTATAGAACCTATGTTTGATTCTTTGGCGTTTTAGTTGGAAATGAGCAGGATTCAATTGCTTTCCTGGCATGCATTGTCGTGGTAGAAAGCTGAAAAGGCCCGATTCAGGCGTTCATGGCCCATGTCCTGTGTCTGTTGCCAGTTACTAATGTGAGCTCTTTAGGTAAGTTAACCATTCTGTACTTTATTTCCTTGTCTATTACATGAAAATTACAGCAGTGCCCTCTTCGCAGGATGACTATAAGAATTAAATAATCAGGAAACCAAATGTGAAACATGGTAAGTTAATGTAATGATTGATAACTTTTACTGTAGCTCATTAATTGTCTTTTACTTTAAAAGAATCTTCCACAAAACTTAAAATGTCCTTACTTAATATCAGTTGAATAAGTCCAGTGTCAGCCTTTTGATTTTTCCCTCCTCAATTTATTTCTCACCTTGGCCTTTCTCATCTAAAAAAAAAAAAAAAAAAAAAAATGCCATCCAGGTAATGAATGAGGCCAAAATAACTAAACTCCTACTGTAACTCTTCCCTTTAGTTTACCATTCATAGTAAGCCTATTTTCAAGACCCATCAAATGTATTCCAAAAATAACTCAACTCTGTCTGTGTTTCTTCCAGTTCTGGTTAGTCCATTTTCACTGTTTGGACTTCTTGGCAACTTCTTAACCAGTCTTCTGGTCCTTACCTATTTTAATTCATTCCCCCAACCAGCTTGGATGAGTTTATTTATAGCTAGGAACCCTTCTATACCTTTCCATCTCTTTTAGAAGAAAACTAAAATTCTGTAAGATAGCCTACAATGCATGAGAAACCAATCACAGATAGTGGTTTTCCTATTGTGCTAATATTTTTTTCCACTAAAATGCCTCTCTCAGCTACTATGACGACAGGCCTAGCAACCTCTTTCCATCTTTTATTATCTAGCACCCTATTGACTCTGCCCAGAATGCCCTTTCCCAGCTCCTTGCTGACTTGGGCATTTGGTCCTTGAATCCTCAGTTAAGATTCAAGTATGTAGAGGAAGCCTTTTCAAATCTCCTTCTAAGGTGGACTTTCTGGATTATTCTCTTGCATCACTATTATTTTGTTTTATTTTTTTATCCACAAAGGCAGAAACTTTACCTTTTTTATCTGTGTAAGCTTTGGCACAAAGTAGAAATACGACGAATACTTGATGACCCCACATGGCCCTTAGAAGGCCACATAAGATTATCTCTTCCATCGCCCATGACATCACCACTGTCTGTGAAACAGGAAGGGAGGAGCGATGTCAACACGGGCTGTGTCTGGAACAGTACGGGCTCAGGTTTCTACACATCCAGCACCCAAAGAACAGAAAATGGAACAAACAGTGAAGCAACATCAGTGTTTGGAGAAACGAAAAGACTGAATGAAACCTTTTGTGCCAAAAGTTGACTCGGAGATCAAGAAACCACATTACACTTAGTCTATTCGTTCATTTGACAAGTTCATGTTGAGGATTTACTGTGAGTCACTGCTGTGTTTGTGTTCAGAAGTGTTGGCAATGAGCGAGTCATTGTCTCCAGTGCTGAGCATCAGTGAAGAGTTACAGAGAAGCAGCAGAGGGAGTGCTGAATGTGTGGAGGATGACAGGTGTCCGTGGACCATCTGAACTGTTTCTTGAAGAGCAAACAGGTTTAAAGGCTACATCAGGACAAGGAAGGGTGTTGCAGACTGAGAGAAGAGCATGCTGAAACATACAGGAAGGGAGCAAGAACCGAAGGACTGGAGAAACGGATGTCATCATGTGGAGTAGTGGTACGAATTAGGAGATGGAGTGGGGCTTCATAAAGTAGAGCTCAGTCGGGACTTAAAGCCATTTCAGAGAAATGAAAGAGCTCAAGATGAACAGATCTGTGTTTGTGGATGTAACTATTATGGTAAAAGAGCCATAAGGAACTTGAGGGAGAGACAAAGCATGATCTATCTTACTAGTTCGATACCAGATGATGAGAGCTTAGGGTTGAGTAGTAAGTAGTAAAGCGTTTCTGTGTGCTGTTAGGTGACTGTGAGTATTTTGTTCTAGCTAGGTCTAGAGTTTCTTTCTGTAAGAGAAAACTTTGACCTCAGAGAAATCTGAGAAGTTTACACAAAATTATCTCTTTCATTGCTTATGATATCACCTCTGTCGGTAAAACAGGAAGGGAGGAGAGAAGTTAACATGAGCTGTGTCTGGAACAGCACAGGCTCAGGTTTCTACACATCCAGCTCCTGAAGAACAGAAAGTGGACTCAACAGTATAGCAATACTGGTTTTCAGAAATGGCATTGTATGCGAAGTGGATTAAAATCGCTAGGTAAAACCTAGCAGAGATTAGATTGCAAAAATTCTTTTGTTAGAAATTTATCTGTGTAGTTTCTCAAAGATAGAGAGCCATGTCAACTACATCATTCTATCATGACTGTGTAGAGAAGTGTATGCAGAATAGGCTGTGAAACCAAATGTGTCAAGCTCAAGTCCCAGGTCTGCCACTTTCTAGTTGTGTGAGGTATATCCTGTATCTCGGTTTCTTCATCTGTGAAACGAGAATTACAATACTAACACCAAAAGTGACAAAAGATCAAATGAAGATGTAGAGCTAAGTCATTTGCTATGAGGTCTTGTTTACGGGGATTCAATAATGAGTGGCTACCGCTGTTGTCCTCATTGCCATAGTCACGGTCACCAGCATGATCAGTCTTCTCACTGAGTAGAGGACTAAACATTCAAACACGTGATATGGGATGGGGGCCCAGTGGGATGGCTCAGTGGTCTAAAGCGCCTGCTTAGGAAAGCTTAGGTGGCTGCAGGGACCACGGTTCGATCCCCAGCACCTCATGCTGCTCCA
Source organism: Myocastor coypus (assembly GCA_004027025.1). Taxonomy (NCBI): domain Eukaryota; kingdom Metazoa; phylum Chordata; class Mammalia; order Rodentia; family Myocastoridae; genus Myocastor; species Myocastor coypus. The sequence continues at coordinate 20,922 of PVJA010023386.1, read as the reverse complement.
GCCCTGCCCTCAGGGCAGGTTGAGCTGGCCATAAAAATAAAATAAATAAATAAATACAAGTTCTTAAAAAAAAAAACAAAAAACCAAAAAAACACGTGATATGTTTCTGATGAGTGCTTAGGGAAGTGAAGTAAAGGGGAACAAATGTGTGGGTGAATGATGACAAATCTACACTTAAGATTTTGCCTTGATTATTTGAATATGATACTTATTATATGAGAATACATAAGCAACAGCTAGTTTTGCCATGCAAAACTTTTTGTTGCTTTATTTATTTATTTATTTATTTATTTATTTATGTCTTTTTGAGACAGGGTCTCGCTATGCAGTTGAGGCTGGCCTTGAGCTCACTTTTGTAGCCCAGGCTGGTCTTGAACTTGCACCAATCCTCCTGCCTCAGCCTCCCGAGTGCTGGGATTACAGGCATGAGCCACCGTGCCTGGCAGGATTTGTTGCTATATTTAAAAAGAACTATATTTGGAGGGACACCTATAATGAAATTAGAGAAGATCAGAAGAGTAGGTGGCAGAGTTGCCTGTGTTTTGTATTGCCATTCCAATTATTTCTGTATTTTTTGAAAATCCATAACTAAACCCTCAGGAAGTCCTGCTCATTGTCATCCTGTTGAAAGACTGTTTCCCATTCTTTAGTTTGAGCTACTGGTGTGAGCATCACAGACTAGGGACTTCCAGATTACAGAGCTGCTTTAGTGAGAGCCAGTTACTATTTCAGTGAACACTGGCTTTTCCTGCTTTACTCTTCCAGGAGCATGTTACCAGGCACCTCCCATCGCCACGGTCTCTGCATTTTGTGTCTCTGTATTTGGGGAGAATTCCAAAATGGAGATAATGATAGGGTCCCACAAAGGACTGTCCCTTCCATCACCTATGACATCACCTCTGTCTACGAAACAGGAAAGGAGGAGGGAGGTCAACACGGGCTGTGTCTGGGACAGCACAGGCTCAGGTCTGCACATGTCAGGCACTGGAAGCACAGAAACGGCCTGGCAGTAGTGCAGCATTAGCGTTAGAGAATGCCACTCCCTTGAGGTGGACAAAACCTTCCTGCTGAATCCAGCAGATGCTGGCTTGCAAAAGTCTTATCAGAGTTCTCTGAAGAAAGAACCCAACCCTACTTTGAAGGAGAAGAACGCTCGATCTCCTTCTGGCTTTTTAAACCCTTTTGTATTTCATTGTGTAGTCTCTAAGACCCCTTTTAGTTTTAATTGTCTGTGGGTTTTGAGAACAGACCAAATAAATTCCTATCTTTCTCCTTCCTGTTTTAAAAAATAATTTTTGGTGCCAAAGCATTTTTGTTGCATATTTAATTTTAAATGCTTTGAAATAAAGATCTAAGGTTATTTAATAGAGGATAAAGTCAGATTCTGCCTCAGGAAAGGAATCTAATCATTTTCCTGTTCTGAGACCACATTATTTTATCTGCCAAATGCAAATTCTTGAAAACAGGTCATTTTTGGGCCCGGCGGGATGGCTCAGTGATCTAAAGCGCCTGCTTGGGAAAGCTTGGGCAGCTTCAGGGACCACGGTTCAGTTCCTGGCACCACATGCTGCGCCAGCCCTGCCCTCGGGGTGGGCTGAGCCAGCCATAAAAATGAGTGAATAAACAAACAAAGCTTCTGAAACAAGAAAAAAATAAATAAATAAAATTTAAAAATTAAAAAAAAAAAAAGAAAAAAGAAAAAGAAAACAGGTCATTCTTCCTATCAACCGGAAAAGAAATTCTCTGAGGATTGCTCTTAGCTATCACCATCTTCCCAGAGCCTGAGGACACAGAGAGTAACTCAGCATAGCTCTCCGTGGAGGTAGCAGTGTGTGTTTGAGGTAGGAGGGCCAAGAGAAGAAGGAAGAACAGAGGCAGAACATGACGGGTTGTGACAAGGAAGGAAGGAACACTTTGGGGCTTTCTGACGTTGATCACTTTATAGTAGAGTGTTCTCAGAAGCAAAATGTGACTGCCTTGTTATGTGGAGTAACATGTTTCACATTGCATTTTAATTGACATAATAATTATACATTTTATGGAGTACAAAATGATATTTTAATATACATACTACATACTATATGTATTGATCAAATCTGGATTGTAAGTATGTCTATCACCTTAAATATTTACCATTTTTTGTAGTAAAAAACATTCAAAATCCTTTCTTCTATTTGGAAATACACAATATATATTATTTTGGTGTGGTGTCACCCTTTGATGCTATAGAGTACCAGGACTTATTCCTTTAGATCAGAATAACGTAATGCCTGGGGTCTAACTTCTACCCTCCCTGCCCCTCCCTGTCCTCTGGTAACCACTTCATTAACTGTCCTTAATTTCTAAGGCACTTGATTGCATCCTGCTATAGGGGAAACACTTGATATCAAATAAGCCAAACTTGTGGCCTCTAAGCTCAGAAAGTAAATTCTTTTTTTTTTTTTTTTTTTTTTGTCTTTTTGAGGCAGGGTCTCACTATGCAGTTCAGGTGGGCCTTGAGCTCACTTTTGTAGCCCAGGCTGGTCTCGAACTCACACCAGTCCTCCTGCCTCAGCCTCCCGAGTGCAGGGATTACAGGCGTGCGCCACCACGCCCAGCTCAGAAAGTAAATTCTATGGGACAATGAAACTTAAGAGTTGGACAATTATTGGAGAAAAGGAATGGAAATAATGGTAGGGTTCCACTATTGCCAGGCCATATTTTCTGTGCTTCAGGTGCCTAATATGTGCAGACCGGAGCCCATGCTGTCCCAGACACAGCCTATGTTGACCTTATTCCTCTCTTCCTGTTTCGCAGACAGGTGATGTCACAGGTGATGGAAGGGATAATCTTATGTGGGACCCTATCATTACTTCTATTCTGAAGGGGAACAGGAATGAGAGAATGGGGAACAGGAATAGGTCCTGAGACCAGAGGGGTCCCCAATGGGCTTCCAAGAAGTAAAATCATGAGGCAGGTACAATGTGGGTCAAAATTATGATTAACCAATAAAATTTCAGGTTTATTTGCTTAGGTAAAATTTATTTGATGGTAGCAAGGGTACATTAACCTTATCTCATAATCTATAGTCTTTAGTTTTAGCAGACTTAGTCTTAGTAGGTGGGAGAGGATGGCCCACCCCTAGTCAGATAATGGGAAATCTCAAAGGGGTGATACCATTAATCCTAAATCTTTCTTCACCCTTTAATGAAGTATATAAATCTAGCCATTGTGATTTTAGTCCAGAGGTACCTCCAGCCACAGTCCTGATGCATTCTCATTTCCTGAGTTGACTCCTTTGAGGGCCCAGCCTTGCCTGACTGCCTTCAACAGTTCTACCCACCTTAGCTATCTCTAATAACACAAGATGATTTTATGTTTTTCTCACATCTTGACTTCCCATCCAGCCCTCTCAAAGCTGACCTGTAGTGCTGCCAGAACAAACTTCTTATCACACAGCTTGATCATACCAGTTTCTTGTATGAAATCTTTAATGGCTCTCCCTATGGTTGAGATAGACAACTACGATTCTCAAAGGGCCAAATTAAGCTGAATGTTATTTTGGTGTGGATGGTGAGTTATACATGGATTTGATAATTTTAGGTAGTTGGAAGAAAAATTTTTTAAAAATTGTATTTCATGACTTGTAGAAATTATGTGGAATTCCAATTTCTGGGCTCATGCTAAAAATCAAACACTGAGCCATCACATTTCCTAGACAAGTCCTCTGCCCTTGAGCTAGACTACTGGGCCCTTCCATAGCTATTTATGGAAGGCTGTTGAATCACCCTTGCTCATTTTTGAGTTGGCCACTTTGTACTACAATGGCAGAGTTGGACTGAAATCTTGTTATTTCCTAAAATAATTGTTATCTGGCCCTTTTTCAGAGGTAGTTTATCTTCCCTTATAGGCTAAAATCCATTGCTTTTTGATTTGCACCAAATTATGTAGTAATAACACAGAGCTGCCTGAAGTTTAGCAGTGTGCTGGTCCCTCCATGAGAAATGGCCTTTGTTTGTCTCTGTTCAACCTGTGAAACTCTGCTGCAATTCTTTCTGAAACCTTCTAGGAGAACCCTTCTACTATCTCCATGTACCCCTCACAATATTCTAAAGGTTAGTTTTCCTTGTGTTCTCATGATACCGTACTCTGACATAACCCTATCATTGCTGGTGTCTCCTTGCATTGCTGGCTTCCTAGGGGCATAGGTCACAGTTTAGTCCCTAAAATTTTCCTGGCATCTGACATTGCATATGGCACCTAATAGGTATATAACAAAGACCTGCTAAATGACTAAACAGATGAATAAACTCCTACTTACCGCTATTCTCACTGTCCCTCATCCTCAAGCCATTCCTTTCTTCATGAATGAATAAAATCTAGGTTTGGTCCAAGACAAAGACAAAAAAATGGCTCCATATTTGATGTCCAACATAAGGCACAAACCCATGACCCTCAGATCAAGCCTCTCATATTCTACTGACTGAGATATAGGGGAAATTGGGCTCTAACATTATGCCTTTGCCTACATAAAGCTACTATATTTTTAATAATAAATATGTATCTCCAGACAACATTTTCTAGAGCTGTTATATGAAAGATAAAGACATTGCCTGCCTGGCCAAGAGGGGTAGACATTCTAGAGGAATGACAGATGTCCGCATTTTGGGATTCCATCTTCCTTCCCCGAGCTTACTCTTCAACTCCGTGTAGTCTGGAACTGCTGACCCGTGTGAACTCTTTCATGTTAGCATTCAACTTTGGGAAAGGATTTGAATTTGCTGTGACCTTAAGTTCAATTCTAGGTATATTTACTATACCAAGAAAAAGAAATCTAGTGTATGCACACAAATACTGTTATGTGTTACTAGCCCTGCTGACTTATTTCACTTCAGAGTGCTATCTCAAGGTGCATCCACTTATCTAGAGTCTCAGGTTTATCTGTCTTTATGCTGAGTAGTACTCCACTGTTTAAAAATCCCGTATCACCAGGTGTGGTGGCGCACGCCTGTAATCCCAGCACTCGGGAGGCTGAGGCAGGAGGATCGGTGTGAGTTCGAGACCAGCCTGGGCTACAAAAGTGAGCTCAAGGCCAGGCCAGCCTGAACTGCATAGTGAGACCGTGTCTCAAAAAGACAAAAAAAAAAAAAAAAAATCCCGTATCTTCTTTATCCGCTCGTTGGTTGATAGCATTTGGGCCTTTCCCAAGACTCAGCTATTACAGTGAGTATGCATATATTGCTACAGTATGATGATTTTAATTTTGGGGGGAAGACACCAAGAAGAGGAATAGCTGGGTCAAATGTGACCTCTAATCCTAGTATTTTGAGGAATCTCCACACTCATTTCCACAGTGGTTGTGTTATTCTACATTCACACCAACAATGGAGAAGGGTTCTTTTTTCCCCATAGCCCTACCAGAATCTGTTTTTTTTTTTTTTTTGTCTTTTTGAGACAGGGTCTCACTATGCAGTTGAGGTTGACCTTGAGCTCACTTTTGTAGCCCAGGCTGGTCTCAAACTCACACCAATCCTCCTGCCTCAGCCTCCCAAGTGCTGGGATTACAGGCGTGAGCCACCACGCCCGGCTTAGAATCTGTTATTGATTGGTTTCTTTCTTTCTTTCTTTTTTATTGGTTTTTGATAATAGCAGTTCTTTCTGGGGTAAGAAAGAATCTTAACATTATTTTAATTTATATTTTTCATGTTGTCGCTCTGGAGTGAGAAACTGAAAGGGGAAATAAGGACCAGAATGTGGATATTGAGAAATAGGAAGAAATTGTTCAAATGGAAAAGGAAATTGGAGAAGGGGTATTGGGGAAGGAAGGCAGGGATTAAAAAAAAAAAAAAAAAAAAAAGATAAAATGGAAACAAATAAGCAGCAGAGAGGTTGAAGGGAGGGGAATGGGGAAAAAAAGAGGAATCCAAACATACCATGTACAGAAACAAATTTCCTGTGATGCATGTGATCACTATGTGTATTTAAACAGTATCAATAAACTTAACTAAAAAATAAACCTGCTGTCTATTCATGCTATTAAAATTTCACAACTCCCCTTGTCTGAGGAATTGGAACTCAGGATGGGTGCTACCTATTGACGTTTATTCTGATGCCTTTACCAAAGGCCCCATTTTCTTAGATTAAAATCAAGTGTGCTATAGACAGCCTTAAAATAGAATAGATGAAGGAAAATGATAAGTATGGATAGCATCCCTAGAGGGACAGTTTTTTTTTTTTTTTTTAAGTAAATGCAATATACATGGAAATATTTGTGGCATAAATCTCAGGTCTTCATGGTAGTACAAATTGTTTTATGCTAATTGCTAAAATTCCTCCTTCTTCCCACTTCTTTAGGGATCTTTTCAAAATGTGCTTTGAGTATAATTCTTGTCACATCTTGCAAGTTAGCTCCCAAGGGAGTCTGAAGAGCTAGCACCTTGTGGAGGTGATAGCCCAGGACAGCCCCATCTCATATGTAAGATCAGTGCATCAGAGAGGCTTGGGAGGGGCAAGGTCAGCCACTGTCCTGTCCATCATGTGGACACTCTAAAAAATGCTATCTTGGGGGCTGGGGAGATAGCTCTGAAGCACAAGTGCCTGCTGGGCAAGTGCAAGGTCATGAGTTCGAATCCTGGTCCCACAAAAAAAAAAAAAGTGCTATCTTCCAAGCAGAGAACAACACTTGCTGACTCCACATCTTCCTTTATTGTCAACCTTCCAGCCCTGATACTATGAAAATATAAATTTCTGTTCCTCATAAATTATTACATTGTTTGCATTTTGGTAAAATATCATAACAGGAATGGGCTATGACAATTCTATAGTGTGATCATGATGAAATAAAAAACAAGCTACAAGTTGATGAGGCTTATTCCGGGGAAAACTTTTGCTTATATTGTAAATGTATTTTTTTAAAGAATTTTTTATTTTATTTATTTATTTATTTTTTTTTTTCTTGTTTCAGAACCTGTGTTTGTTTCTTCACTCATTTTTATGGCCGGCTCAGCCTGCCCTGACGGCAGGGCTGGCACAGCATGTGGTGCCAGGGATTGAATGACGGTCCCTGAAGCCGCCCAAACTTTCCCAAGCAGGCGTTTTAGACCACTGAGCCATCCCGCCGGGCCCCTGTAAATGTATTTTTCATTGGCAACTTCTCTGGCAAAATGTCTACAGAATTTGCCCAGGCTTGGACTTTTGTCTATATAATAACATTTGAGATTTTGTACACTGAATTCTTATATTCCAACTGCTTCTTCTTTATGCACAATGAAGAATTAAAATACATCCTTTATTTAAATAGGTTGCTTATTCAAGAACCAATTGAGTTTCCAGAAATCACAGTAGGTCATGAAGCCACTCCCATTTTCTTGTTCTCCTTACCATTCTCATATGGGAGTTTGGTTTCACTTTGTATTAAATTTAGGCGGATAAGTCAGGCTTATTTTTCCTCTGCTTAGCCCTCTAGAAAGTATAAGCTTCAATAAACTGTAAATATAGGCATAGCCAAGGCTGTTACTGGATGCCTGACCTAGGGCTCTCAATCTGCACCTGCCTTCTTACCTAGGCCTCACTGAGTGAATAGAAATTGTCTTGAGCCACATAGAACATATACAAGACAGTGACTGTAGGTAAATAACCAGACTGTCTATGTTTTTTAATATGTTTATTACAAGACATGCCCAACTCATAGGCAGCAGGTTGGACACACTGCAAATAGAAACAACAGAAAGATCATCTGAATTCCAAGTGAGAAGAGACTTTAAGTGGCACAAGAAACCCCCAAATAATGATTTTAGAGCTCAGAACATGATATTTGAGAGTACAGTGTCTTGGCACGCTAAGTACTTTGAAGTGAAGGAAACTGGAAACGCCTCTGAAGCTGCAGCTCTCGGCCCTTTTCCCACTCATCTGTCTCCCATCATTCTCGCTCCCGCAAAATGAGTCATAAAAACCAGAATTCCTCTTCCCTGATCAAAATCATAGAAACCATAAAATCCTATGTCCCCAAACAAGTCCTAAGAACTGGAAAGGTCACTCCTTCCGCTTTCCCACGTGAACTCACTGTGGAAAGCCCACCGGCCCATTCCTGTTAGGAAAAAATGCCCCCTAGAGACGTCAAAAGGAGACCTATGCCTTGCCAGGACCCCCTTGGCCCGGCAACTCTAGGACACTCCTTTTTTTGGTGGCCATTTATCATCAAAGTTAAGCGTGGGGATTTTTTTTTGTGCTTTTCTCTTAACCTGCCTTTGGTTACAGGAATGTCATCCATGGTCCTTAGAATGTGTGGGTAAAACTGTCACAGCTTGTGCTCCTGCAGTGATGGGTTTCAGAAAAATACCCATCCATACATTATTTATTTTAAAATTAATTTTCTTTTGCCTTAGTGCTGCAGAAGGCTGTGGTATGAATGACATGTAGAACAACAAGGAAGGCAGCCACGCCATGCTCTTGAGGTGAGGCCAGTCCTGATGGGTCAGGGTGCAACCCTGGCTGCTGCAAATCTTCTGCAAAGGTTCTGCAAAGCTTCTGCAAAGCTCCTGTGTCTGGGTTTTCTACACTGTCTTAGAAATGGTTGCTCCGCCCAAGGGAGTAGGCAGTGATTGCTCCATCCAAGGGAGCTATTCATGCTCTGAGTGGTACAGAGAATGGCATTCTACTTTCCAATACTGTAACTAGAAATGTCCCTATTTGGAAGAAAACTCAATTGTCATGACAAATATCTGTAGCAATGGTGACAATGAAGAAAGTCTGTGCAGGAAATACTATCTCCACTCCTGTTTTCTCATAGTAATATAGACCAGTGTGGAGGACTGCCTGGGAGTCTCTCCTTGAAAGAGGAGCAGTTGTTTCCATTTTGGTTGTGTATCAACATGTACAGAGCTGGCCAGGCCTTTTCCTTCTCCCTTTAACTGGCTTTAAGCCATACATATCAGTCTAGCCAAGGTGCTGGGGGTAGCCTTTGATAATGGCAGTCATTTTTTTTCCTAAACCCCCCCACCTGCTGCTTCCTTGTGTGAGCCAGTTTGGCGTGGGATGAAGAGTCAATGTTTCACGCTGCTGGCTGGGATGGATCCTTGAGATAGAGGCTATGACTTCTTGGGGCTTGAAGATTACACATCCAGAGAGGAAGCATCAATCCCAAAACATCAGACACTATGTCAACTGTGTAATGCAGATGGCTCTTTCTGCACATCCTTCTCTCTGCATATCGCAGAGATAAACGCAGGCCTCCTACCTCGCCCAGTACATGGTAGTCACTTGCTTTCTGCCATTCTCATAGTCACTCATCCTCAAGCCATTCTTTTCTTCAAGAATGAATAAAACCTAGGTTTGGTCCAACACTGAGGACTGAAAGGCTCTATATTTGGCACCCAACATGGGGCACAAACCCACAACCCTGAGATTAAGCCTATGCTGCTCTACCAACCAAGCTACAGGGGAGATGTGGCTCTACCATTATGTCTTTGCACACATAAGACTGTTAAAATTTATTTGCCAATGTAGGGCCAACCTCACACTTACTCAAATCAAGGTAATATGGTTCTGCTTTATAAAGCCTTTTCAGATCCCTGGGTAAGAAATATTAACTGCATTAATTTTGTTGAGCTGTGGAGATGAACAAAGGCTTTTTTTTTTTTTTTTTTTTTTTTGGTGGGAGGTGGGAGGTGGGTGAGGGTGGAGGAAAGTTTATGGAGATGGAGAAAGTTGTCAGGAGAAGAGACGCACAGGGAAGCAACTCTTCACAGCAGCTGTGAAGAGAAAAAGTACAGCAAGACACACTGGAGGCAATTTCCCTTAAGTGATCTTCACAAAATTATTTTATAAAGTCACAAATAATGAAATGGCCTTCATGAAAGTATTGTCTTTTTTTTGTTTTTTTTGGTGGGACCGGGGTTCAAACTCACAACCTTGCACTTGCCAGGCAGGCACTTGTGCCACGGAGCTATCTCCCCAGCCCCCCAGTATTGTCTTATTAAATTGGAGAAGTCACCGATCTTGTGATTTGAGGGAGCTGCTGAGAAGGAAGCACTTTGTACGGATGGGTTAGGGGTGCACTCGCTAGTCTAGGGGTGCTTCTGTTGCTCTCTTCTTGGCAGAGAATTGAATTTCCCTTATTTCTAGTTCCCTGTTGGCTCCATGTGACACTACCTGACTTTTAGTATAAATTGAAATTTATAGTTTATGAAGTACTAGGAATATCTCAGAGCAAAGAAACTTCTTACACAGCATTAATATTCTAGAACAGTCTAGTACTTCTCCTGCTCCCTCTCCGTGTTTTGCCTTCTTTTTGTGATCCTGGGGATCCCACTGGGCCTCCAGCTTGTTAGGCAGAGCTCCATCACTCAGTTCCCCCTCCTGCCCTAGTACTGTATTAAGTCATTTCAGTTTTTAAAACACTAGCTACTCATGAGTTGTGCTTCCAAATGCTGACCCTCAAAAAGTAAACATTTTTATCAGACTGTCAAAAGCAGCCCTTTTAACTTAGAATTTACCCAGACAAAAGTGTTGAAAAGTTGAACTATATGATCCCAATGGACCATGAGAAGCTCACATTCTAGCTGATAGCTTTAATAGTCTCTAGAAAGAGCCCAAGTTCTTTCTAAAATAATTTTATTTAAAAGGAAGACTTCTGCTGTTCAGAGGTCAGCCTTGGGCCAGCCTAAAGAAGACAAAGAGTTGGAAGTGCAGAGAACAGGGCGTGAATGACAGACTGACCCAGAGTGGCCGTAGACACCCGCCAACTTGTGGCCAGAGTACATGCTCTTGCTTAGGCCTAATTTCTGATACACTGTTGAGAAAAGGGTTAGTGAAGAGTAGGGTCAAAATATATTTATAACCCAAACTTCTTGGCTTTCATGTGAAACTGAAGGGATTATGACTCCAGGAAACTTTTAAAAGAAGCCTTGAAGTACTAGAGTGATGAAGATTCTTTGCCTGACCAAACTGTAACCAGGCTTCTGAACGTTCTTTCAGAATCACTGTGCACTTACTGTGAAACCCAGGTTTCAGGATGGTCCCTGCAGAAGTACCTCACTCCGGCTCTCTGATCAGGCCTTCACCAGTCTGCTCCTCTGCACTGTCCCGCCTGTCCTCAGTTGGAATCCTGTTAGGCTAGTTTTGCTAGCATCTCGCTCAGATCTTCCTAGTTTTCTCTCTTAATCCCACTGCTCCTTGCCAAGAGTTTGTATTGTGCTGGAGCTGAGCCCAGGCCTCTGGCCTCACTGCCAGACGTCTGCCCCGCTCTTTGGCCCTCTCTGCCCAGCATGAACAGTATTCCTCACCGTGCTTTAACAATACCACTGAGTCGCTGTTTTTCTATAACCACACAGCTTAATAATTGCCATGCTAAGCCGGGTGTGGTGGCTCACGCCTGTAATCCCAGCACTTGGGAGGCTGAGGCAGGAGGATCAGTGCGAGTTCAAGACCAGCCTGGGCTACAGAAGTGAGCTCAAGGCCAGCCTGAGCTGCATAGTGAGACCCTGTCTCAAAAAGGCAAAAAAAAAAAATAATAATAATAATTGCCATGCTTTATGAAATCCTTTTGATTATCTGGAAGCTATTGTAGAGAATAAAATGTAAGCACAGGTAACAGGAAAATAGGTTTCTAATCCACAATTTCATAAGGAAAAATCAAATGCTCAACTTCATTTTCAAGTTATATTTATTACTGATATAGTTTTGATTTTTAGTACAATCTTTCAAATACAATCCTTTGGGCTAAAAAGAGGTGCAAATGCCAATCTGATTAGCGAGAGAACACAGTCTTTTTTTTAAATAGAAAAGTGTAAACAGTGTAGTTACTTACAGCTTGAATAGAGTCAAGTGTGGAAATTGACTTTTCCTTTAAAAACAAACACTTCTGTAATTCCTGTTTATTATCACTCTTCGATACCTTTGGTTTTTCTTCTTTCTTTTTCTTCTCCTTTTTTTTTTTTTTTTTTTTTTTTTTTTTTTTTTTTTTTTTTTTTTTTTTTTTTTTTTTTTTTTTTTTTTTTTTTTTTTTTTTTTTTTTTCATCTTTTTGAGACAGAGTCTTACTATGTAGTTCAGGCTGGCTTTGAACTCACTTTGAAGCCCAAGCTGGCCTTGAACTCACAGTGATCTTCTTGCCTCTGCCTCCCTAGTGCTGGGATTAGAGACCTGAGCCACCACACCTGGCTTCCTTCGGCCATTTTTATCCAAAGCTTTAAATCATTATGTCCACTTACACTATTCCACCCTGTCCAGTGCATGTGGTGGTGCCAAAATGTAAGAAATATATTCAGAGTAATGGACTAAAGACTGTGCTCTTGTAAAACTCAAAATAGAAGACAAATTCTAATTCATCTGCAAAACAGAAACTTTGCATGTATGTAATGATATGATCTTTAACCTCAAGGTGAAGGGAATAACGCCAAATTAGTGCCAAAGTAGTGTGACTAACATACCCTACTTAGAGTTTTTTAATACATAACAAAAGATAAACTCTTGCTACCTATGTGATTGCTACTCCTTAGCAGCTGTCTTACAACAAATGTGGAGTGAATTTATAAAGTATCAGTTCTTCTCTGCAAGCACTATCGTTGGCAGGATGGGACAAGTCACTTTACTTTTCTGAGAACAACAGTTATGTAAATCTTCTCATTGTAAGAATTGGATCTCAGTGTCCGAAGGATCTTGCCTCAACCATTAGGTTAAATGTGAGCGTGGGAACTTTATCATTTCCAAATAGACCGGAGAAAAATGCACACTGCACTTTGTGATGACTTGAGATCTGCTCATTTGCTTTTAGAACTATTATCTGTAAAGCAGAACTGCTTTGTGTCATCCCTTTTTTGTGGTGGTTGTGGTGGTGTTAGGTATTGAAGCCAGGGCCTCTCTATAAGGACCTGGATCACCAGCACTTCAAATTTTCATTCTCTTTTAAGTTTTGAGATGGGGTCTTATTAAGTAGCCTAGACAGGAGTCCAACTTACAGTCCTCCTGCCTCAGCCTCCTGGGTAGCTGGGATTACAGTTGTGTGCCTGTGCCATCAAGCCCTGCTGCAGGAGGACCTCTTGGAGCATTGATTCCTAATAAAAAGGAAAGATGCTTATATCCTTATAAGTGAAACATGTGTAACTTTCCTACCATCTATTGCCTTTTTCTCTGTTTAGAATAAATCCAGAGAGCTCAATACAATGATAATTCTTGTAGTGCAAGCAAAGAGGGAGAAAATTATAATACCTACATAAAAAAAGGAAAATTCTTCTCTCTTTTTTGAGTGTAGTGAATTTCAGTAAATAATATATTGTATATCGATTGCTGCAAATAGAACCTAGCACACACAAAAAGAAAATGGCCACAGCAAGTAAAGTCTTTTCAGCTAAACTCTTCCCTTAAAACATTCAAATCCAGAATCACTCAGCCACTATAATAATTTGAAATTAAATAAGGATTTTATAGGAGTCTGTCTTGAAAATTGGATGACAAACTGATCCATACATCTACATCAGACATTTTTTTTTTTAATTTCATACAAACTCTTGGGAGCCAATAAGTTATACTTTGTGAGAAATAACACTATATCAATTTAAGAGAATTTGACTATAAGGCTTCAGAAAATATTCATCTTCTCTTTTCTGTATAAATGAACAAATGAGAATCTTGTCAGCTCTACCACTGGTACAGCTTACTATATGTGATTTCTTCAATTTGATTGCTTACTTCCAAGGTAAGAAATCGTTTTTACAATGGAATTTTTTTTTTTAAGTTTTGTTGTATAAAAGTGGCTACCATTATATAAGACCATCATGAGTTAAGAAGATAAAACATAGCAAAGTTATCACTTCTAAAAAGCTAAGGAAGTTTTGAATACTCAGGATATTTTAAATTTAAGAATGTTGTAGGGCCGGGGAGATAGCTCAGTGGCATCAGTGCCTGCCTGGCAAGTGCAAGGTCCTGAGTTCAATCCCAGGACCACAAAAAACAAACAAGAATATTCTAGATGCTTGCTTATGATCTATGCTACCTCAGGTTTCCTTGTACGTAACACTTTGTGGGTGTGGAGGCGAGGAGCAGGTATTTGGGGTGGTGGTTCTCAGTCATACTACCAAGGTCTGTGTCATGATATGGATGAAGCAGCTGTCTAACTTCCTTTGTACATTGTAATGCCATATTTCTAAAGAAGTGCCTCTGCGGCATGTTTTTTGGCACCAGAGAAATGGTTGTGACTTACAGTTGCATAATAACAGTCATATTCACTTACCACTTCCTTAAGTCCATCAGTAGGTTTTTTTTTTCTCACACCAATCCTCACTCCACAAACACGTAACCCAAGTCCTGTCACCCAGAAGTTCCTCTTGGGACCTTTAATGATGCATGTATTAACACTAATTATCTAATCCATCCCTAAACTTAATCTGATACTTATCTGATGAGCAATCAAAATGAATAATTCCTGAAAGCCCACTCTACTCGTGACAGACTCTCATAATATCAGCACCGCTAAGGGTCTAAGAGATTAGATAATCCAATCTTCTCATTTGACAAAGGAGAACAACTGAACCTGTGTCTATTCCTGGCTTTAAATAGATTAGACATAATCCCTACCCCTAAATCTTTCTGTTTCCCACATTTTACACCATTTATGGAAAAGTCCATCCAAAAATCTATAATTTGATTCTTCTACGTTTCTAGGAGCTTTAGTATTTAAGTTATTTTTTAAAAAATCTTAATTTTGTGCCGGGCGTGGTGGCGCATGCCTGTAATCCCAGCACTCGGAGGCTGAGACAGGAGGATCGGTGTGAGTTCGAGACCAGCCTGGGCTACAAAAGTGAGCTCAAGGCCAGCCTGAACTGCATAGCAAGACCCTGTCTCAAAAAGACAAAAAAAAAAAAAAAAAAAATCTTAGTTTTGTTAGCTTTGTTTCAGAGAAATACTGAACATAACACCAACAATGTATTTCGTAGCCATTACTTATTGGCAGAGTCTCATTAAAAATGTCCTAATGTCAAAGTCTTTTCTATTACAGCTAATGTTAATTAACACACATTTTTAAATTAATTTGTTCCTGGGATAAGGCAAATAGTTTCATTTTAATAGAGCAAAGATTAGTTGCATAAGCCAACCCTTATAAATGAGATTGAGAGTTTGAATTACACATATCAGAACATCAATGCAGAAAATGTATTTTTCCTTCCAAGAACTACGTTATGCATTGGCAGACAGGGAAGCTGTTCACACTTCTGTGTTTGTGTGTGTGTGTGTGTGTGTGTGTGTGTGTGTGTGTGTGTATACATAAATGCATACACAGACCCAGATAAATGACCTGGGAGAACCAGCTCAGACCAAAAGTGAATCTAGATCTATTTGAAAAGTAGAAACACCTACAAAGGAGCTTTAGAAAACCATAGTTGTGAAACAGTTACTTCTTATTTCATGTTTGGTGTCTCCATCCCCTGGGGTGTGGGTTATAGTTGCCATCAGCTATGGGAAGGCAATAATCAGACCTGGTCTCCAAGGACATTATTTCAGAATCATTTCTAGAAGCCTGCCTGTGGTACATATATGGCAACTGTGACCTGTACTGCAAGTTGGTGGGCAGGCTAGGACTGGCTACACTGGTGGCATGGTACTCTTGCCTTTCAAATGAGTCCATATTGGCCTTCTGTGTTTGAGGAACATAGGACAGTTTCTCATTCCAACCCCCTGGGTACCCCTGAAACACCTTCCTCTGAGCCGCTGAGACCACATTTGCCACAATGGACTCCTGAATGTTCCGGGGCCTGAAGGCTTCATCCACTAGGCCAAGGGGAGATTTGGCTGCTGCTTCCCAGGGTGTTGGTCTTCTGCTTGCTTTCTTCAGGCCATCTGCTGCTTTGCTGGAGTAGTGATAAGCAGGCTGGTACACCCAAGGAGATGATGTTGACATGGTAGGTGGGACTGGTCTTCCAGGAAGAGACAAGGAGCGCCCACTCTCCTAAAAACAGTGAAAACGTTCAGGTATCTCATTAATTTCTATCTGCACTCATTACTATGCCAAATTACTTATGGCACCATTAGCAAGCACTACCAAAACTGAAGCCTCACAGTACTTCTCCCCAAAGCCAAACCAGCTCTCTCAGCTTCCTGTCTTCTTGACTCCGGTCTTGTGCTGTGCTCTCACACCCTTCTCCTGGAGTCCTTGTCACTCTCCTTCTCTACTCCTACGGCTGCTGTGGCTGCCCTCTTTCCTGACATAATCCGCATGCACTGGGGCCCTGCATCCCCTTCCCTTGGCCCTTTACACACTGACCTTCGAAGCCCACTCTCATTCCAGGACGGTTTTCCTGATACAAAGTAAACAAAGCAAGTTGATAATCCCAACAGGGCTGAGCTTCTTTTCCCAAGTGGCCTTTCATCTATTACCTTATTTCCATCTGCTGAATATAGCAAAGCTGAGCAAGCACTCCTCAGATGAAATGATGGCACACTGGCCATTATCCTTTCAAAACCTATTTCTGTGCTGGGGATCGCACGGGTGTGTATTTCCCAAGTGCAGTGCACGGGTGTGTATTTCCCAAGGAGGGGTTGCTCTGCTAATTCATTTGCTTTTTGCATCCTTTTATGTATACTACCCTCTTCCATCTTGGAGCTCTGGTTCTCTGCACCATTCCTCTTTGTAGACTAAATGTTCTGCATGTGAATCCACTGCAGCACCATCTGCTGAGAGCTCTCCCTTGGCCTCCTTGACCCTCTCCTGGTGTCCCCAAAAGCCTACCGACTGTCTAGCTGCGTTCCTTTGTCATATAGTTCTGTTTGCAGGACAAACTGCTCACAAACTCCTGGCAAGAAGTGGCCATGGGACACGTGGGCAAGTAAGTCAACACCCCTCTGTTTCTTGAACAAAAGACTGTGGCTAAAAATGTGTGTTCAAATTAAAAACACAAACAAACAACAGTTTCAACAGCTTTTCTTTCTTAATCAAGTTCTTTTTTTTTTTTTTTTTTTTTTTGAGACAGGGTTTTGCTATGCAGTTCAGGCTGGCCTAGAGCTCATTTTTGCAGCCCAGGCTGGTCTCAAACTCCCACTGATCCTCCTGCCTCGGCCTCCCAAGTGCTAGGATTTACAGGTGTGTGCCACCACATCCAGCTCTCTTAATCAAGTTCTTAACTGTGTTAATAGCAATACTTTGACTTTGGTAAAAGAGCTCAGATTTAGTTTCCATATTTTTCCACCAAGCACAGAGGTAGATGGTTCATTGTTGGGCTGAGTATAAAAAAGTAAGAATATAATGGGTCAATAGTTCTTTCTTTTCCATCTTTGGAACTTTCCAGTAATTGGAGAATTGTAGCAAAAATTGGTTTTCATTCATCTCCATATTACAGAATTAGTCCTAAACCCTCTTTCCTATGTACTTGATGAGGATGGAGTTTTGGTAGCTGATTTTCACTCACCTTTAACACCTTGTTTTATATTTCTCATTGCTTAGGCATCAGTTTCTTAAACTTATAAGTAAAAACTTTAGTAAACCCCTAACACTCCCAGGCACTCTTCTATGAGCAAAAGCTACAAAGATGAGAAAGCCCCCATTTTTAAGAAGAGTACACTCCACTATTATTTTTAGTTCCCAACAGCAAGCTAGTGGATGGTAGAAGGCCAACTCAGCAAAAGCACTTTTTACTAAACTTGACATTAAAAAAAAAAAAAAAAAGAATCGAGAATTTTCCAACTGGTGAGAAATATTAAGTTTGGCTGTGACAAAGAGAACATTTCTCATAACCTATGTCTGTGTTTTTCCTTGGCACTTCCCTGTGGAGGAGGGGAAGAAACAAAACCTGTTTGCTGTGGACTAACCAACCTGCTCTTCCCCATTTTCCTCAGACAACGAACACGCCTCCATGTTCCTCCGGGTGCTAACAATAGAGTGTGAAACTATAAATTAGCTTTGCTTGGAGATCCAACTGTGAAATAAATAAGTCATTCCTGAGGTACATAGTTGTTTCTTTATGTGCCAAAAGTATGCCAGTTTCCCCACTCTGCTGGTACCTAAACCCCTAATTTTAACATATTTCTCCCCAAAGCTACAGTTCTGTCTTGTTCTTTGGAGCTAATGCCTCTGTCCAGCTTGGTTTATGTTATTATCAAAGGGATTGTATTTTCTAATATGAGAGCTTCTAGCAGCATTTCATATGCTAAACTGGCTGTATCTAGGACCCATCATTAAATCGCTCCTTTCTGTCATCTACTAGTATTTAAATTTTATGTAACGAAAGCAGTTTTTCCATGGTCACTGGAGGAAACCTTGGCAAGTCCTGTGACCCTCTATTTAACTCTAAGGATAGTTCTATCATTACCTTAAGTTACCCACACTAGTTCCTATTTTGAAACATAAGGTTCCATGTTCTGCACTGCCCAGCTCCAATTTTAACCTAAAATGAAAGCTCTTGTCCTTCCAGGCTGGACCTCTCTGAAAAGGATCCTGTGCTTCCAGGAGGAGGGGAGTTGGGCTCTTTGGCTCTTTCCTGTCCCTTTCTTTTGGCTTGTTAACTCTGCCCTCTGGGACTGCAGAGCAAGGATGGTGAAGAAGTAAAACAAGTGGGATTACTTGATTGGGTAACCCCATCTTCTGGCTTCTGCATCTCAGGCTAGGCAGTTCCCAAGAGGAATGTTTGCATGGACTGTTAGAAGATTCCATCACTGCTGAGCCTTTGATTCATACTCATTTGCCCCTACTGCAGGGGGCATTTGTGACTGAGCTGTGCTCCGAGCCCCCTACTTCAAGTATTACTACGATCCCCTTTGCCCTCCCAGAGAGACCCCAGGATGACTTCCCTCAGTTTTCCATTGTTCCTGGCTCAGCCTGGTCAATAGCGGCAGGCTCACACCACTTGACATGGGTCCAGGGCAGTGCATTTCCTGGATTTTTGCCAGAACAGTCTGTCAGGCTGTCTTTGTCCTTCTGGATCTGAGAGGGTGTCAGATCCCAGGGCACTCTGACCTCTGCCTGTCCTCACACAGGCATCTCCTATCAACTTCTCTAGGAAGCCATTTTCAAATGCCTTTTCTGCATAGCTTGAGGTGAAAGGATGGAGTCCCTCCTCCGCTCCACCTACGCCAGACACATGTGTCTCAGACACACTAGGATGCCCCAACTCCCCCCGCAAGAGCCTTTCATTTTTTCCATACTGTGAGCCATTTTAGTTCCCTGGACCTGGTTAAGAGCTCCAGAATTGTGCCAGTCATTTGTTACTGTTCTCTTTGTTTTAATCTGGACTCTCTTTTCAGGGTGACATAGCTCCTGCTTGGGGTTTCTTGAGAGAAATGTCAACATTTTTTTGGAGGGGGATGTGGTTCTAGGAATTTGACCCTAGGTCTTTGCATTCAACTACATCCTCTTTCTTCCTTTAAAACCCTTATTTTGAGACATGGGCTTACTAAGTTGCTAAATTTCTCAGGCCAGGCTGGGTCTTGTGATTCTCCTGCATAAGCCTCCCATAGGACTAGGGTTTAGAGCATGTACCATCATGACCAGTTTGAAAACTTCACATTTATTATCTTGTCATATTAAGCAGAAAGCTTTCTCTTATTTTTCTTTCTAAAATGCAATGTGGGCTAAAACTGGAATATGTCTTCTTTTTTTCCTCCCCGAATTAATTCTAAAGAATGTCTCTAATAACTTCCAGTAGTCTTTTTTTTGTCTTTTTGAGACAGGGTCTCATTATGCAGTTGAGGCTGGCCTTGAGCTCACTTTGGTAGCCCAGGCTGGTCTCGAACTCGCACCGATCCTCCTGCTTCAGCCTCCCAAGTGCTGGGATTACAGGCGTGCGCCACCACGCCCGGCTGCAGTAGTCTTAAAGAATAGAAATCTTATACCTCACTCACAACCTGACCTGTAGAAGAGAACCCTCTTATTTCCAGGATGTCCTTGGGCTTGGATTTGGGGAATTTCTTTCGTACACAGAAGTAAACCTTGCCTCCCACACCTTTGGCCGAGGGCCACTGATTATAGAATTTATCTACTTCTACTTTGATAGGGCCATTTTTAAAAAATAGGTTTCCAGTTTCCCCTTGCTGCTTTCATTTTTCAAACTAAGAAGAAGTAAAAGCTATGGTGCCCATTCCTTCATTTCATTTTTCTTTCTCCAGCTTGTGACAAAAGTCTATTGCAAAATAATGGCTTGATCTTCTTAAGTGAATGTAAATGTGTAAATAAATGCACCCTAACTGCTGAGTGAATGCATCATTCAAACTGACTGAGGGAGCGCGTCATCCGGCAAGTGATATAAATAATACTGCCATGGAACCTTCCGCCTGGCCAACCTATGATAATAGCTGGCACTCTTCAGCTCACCCAGTATAACTCATGCATTAAAGAAGTTAAGATTCTCACCAAAGTCACGAATCACCCGCTGCCGTAAATGCCTACGAAAGGGCTAGATACTGAGGAGCCACTCACCTGCTTTAAGATACTGAGGAGCTGCTCTCCTGCCTTATCCTTCAATCAAGCTACATTAATATATTGCTTGTTGTATACCAGGCAGTGGGTACTAATTGCTTGATGTGGAATGTTTCAGAATGTTTCAGCTTATAATCCTTATAAGCCCATGTAGTAGACACCATCATTATCCTTATTTTTCAGAGGACGATGGGACTTGGAGAGGGTAACTTCCCCAAGGGAAGAAAGCTAATAAATGTTGGAGCAAGAAGTGGAATCGAGGGCCCGGCGGGATGGCTCAGTGGTCTAAAGCGCCTGCTTAGGAAAGCTTGGGTGGCTGCAGGGACCGTGGTTCGATCCCTGGCACCACATGCTGTGCCAGGCTGAGCCAGCCATGAAAATAAATAAATAAACAAACAAAAGTTCTGAAACAAGAAAAAAAAAAAGAAGTTGAATCGAGTCTCATACCAGAGTTCTTTGTGTGACCTCAGGCTACACATGCAACTCAATATGAAATAGCTTGGAGAGAATATCTTTTTTTTTTTTTTTTTTTTTTTTTTTTTTTTT
>PVJA010023385.1:0-33141 GCA_004027025.1 Myocastor coypus | reverse complement strand
AGAGAGAGAGAGAGAGAGAGAGAGAGAGAGAGAGAGAGAGAGAGAGAGAGAGAGAGAGACAGGAAAGTCCAGGCTGATATAAACTAGAATGACTTCGCGACCCACCTTGCTCCAGCTGAGCTTTCTTTCAGGGGTGTTTGTCCTGCTGCAGGTCCCTTCTCTGGACAACTTCATTGGATTAAGCCCACCAGTTTTGATTTGTGTACGAGATCTGGTCAGAATGACCCTGGCTTAAACTGGCAAATCTACAGGGTGAACGAGTCAAGAGACCTCATGAGCAACGTGAGGCCGACAGCCGGGAGTAAGGCATGCAGAGAGTTTGCTTGCTAAGTGAGACTTCAGAGCGGAGGGCCAGAAGAGTGGGAGGCCGCCCTGCTAGTTGGTTCCCCATTTTACTGCGTGTGTGTTCTTCCATAGCCTCACGATGGGCTTCTTCGACAGATTCAGTGAAATTTTTGCTACTTTTCGAAGGCTTTCTAAAGCCGGGCGTGGTGATGCATGTCTGTAATCCCAGCATGCCAGAGGCTGAAGGTCAGGGATCACTGCAAGCTCAAGACTAGCCTGGGCTACCAAGTGACCTCCAGGCCAGCCTGAGCTGCACAGGGAGACCCTGTCCGTGCCCCCCCACAAAGAATGCTTCCTAGATATTTTCACTGAGTGACAACTCAAACTCCATAGCTCGCAGAAGCGACGCCCTTCCACCGCCTCGCCGAGACTTTCCTTCGCCCTATTCCCTCTGTTTCGGCTAACGGTCCGCCAGGCAACCGAACACACCGTGAAGATAACTCAGCGCAGTCGGAGCTTCGGTCCCCTCTCGGAACCCCACAGTTTCACCAGGACCCAATGCTCCTGCCTTTCCAGCCTCTTACGTGTGTTCCCTCTGTCCTCTTTTAGGTGTTAAAGGATAATTTTTCAGTGACAAAAGCAAGGCTCGTGTAAATATAAAGCAACACACGTCAGACGCCGTAACTCATTAATTACTAAAGAGCCAGCATGCTGTCCCGCAGAGCAGGGAAAGCCTAAGCAATGAGCGAAGCCAAGATGAATACCTAAAAAGATGTAAATATTTTATACGCGTGCAAGACTGGCTTACTCCATGAGGTGAACAGAGAAGGAAAACAAAGTATCTCCACCAGACAGACCTCACAAGCACACCCACAAGAAAATACCCGCTTAGACTTCATCCACTTAAACTGTCCTTGTCCCGGTGGGTGCAATAACTCGGAAACGAAAAGCCCCAGCCCCACGGTGCAGGCACCCAGGCAGGGCACGCACATGAACAAACAGATGTTTTGCCAGCTGTTGAGAATCCAGTAGTTGATTCGCTTGACCCATTTCAACGTCTTTCAAAAAATGTTATGATCCATGCAGTAACCCTTATGAACTTTGAAATCACACACAACGACTGCTACAGTAGCCTTTAACTCTTCTCCCTGATTTTACACTCCCACAAGGAGGGGGACTTCCCAGCCCACCCTGCCTGTCCAAACCTTAGGCAACGTGCTTCGAGATTCTTGACAGGGCTTTCTCCTTTTTAAAAATATTTGCTCTGAGGAACCTCCATGTGCAACGGTTTTCTGTATTTTTTGGGGGGGGGTGTATTTTAGGGGAGAATCTACAGGGTGCTCAGGGTCTCACAACTAGATTGGACTCATAGTGATCCACCTGTCTACAGCCTCCCAAGAGCTGGGATTACAGGCACCATGCCCAGTCTCAATTATCTCAGCATGCCCTGGGGGCAGGGCCGGCATGGCAGGCCTGGGATTGAACTCCCACCTCCTGTGCCCGCTTGCAGGTGCTTTAACCCGCTGAGCTATTTGGCCAGCCCTTCTCTGACTCTGGGACGTAAGTCTCCTGCCACTGAGATATATCTAGAGGGTATAGAAGGCAGTGCTTTAAGATGTGCTTACCAGGAAAGATAGCATCCCACCCCGCAGTCTCCATGAGGATGCAGGCACCTCGCCTCCAGAGGGATGGAGCGCCCCTCTCCTTCCTTTGCTTGTCTTTATCCAGCTTTCTTCAGGCCTTTGCTACTAGTGAAATCTGACACTTCTCAACTCCAGGCCGGCTCTAAGTGCCCAGCCGAGCCTCTCTTCCTCTGGCAGGAGGTGCCGCAAGGCCTCCCTTACTGTTGCAAGTGTACGGGAGCCCTGTGCGCTTTTAGTCATTTCCACCACACGCATCGGCTCCTCCTAGACACAGCTCAGCCGCAGCTTCCTCTCCACACATCGCGGTCCCCTGCAACCAGCAGACGCACACCTGTTGGGCTACAGACGCCACCCCAAGACCATAACCTTCACGGAGGTGAATCCGACTCCTAAACTTCGTCTGTCTGAGAAACCCAAAGGCTAAATAAGGCGCAACATGGAGGAGAGGCAGTAGCACGCAGGGGCAGCTTGTTGGAAAGGGAAGAGGAGCCAGGCCGGTGGGAAGTGGGATGGAAGGAAGAGAAGCGGTGTTTCAGGGGGAAAAGAATTGAAGGGCAGGTAGAAATACGGCCTGTGTAGATGGAGAGGGAGGCGAGGAGAATGGACGAGACCAAAAAACGAGCATGGAGAATGTGCTGTCCTGTGCGAATGCCCCACGTTGAACATGCTGCATGCTCACGGTCCGTGGAAAGCATGTACTGATAAAAACGTGTTCCGCTGACCCATTGTGGCAGTCACGGTTTTATAGAGGAGCAGAGGGCTGTGTCTTAGGTGAGTTATAGGACTGCGATGACCACTTGCAGACTAGGGAACCTGAGACCCCAGCGCTGCCGGGCCTGAGAAGCCAGAAGCCTCCAGAACCCAGGGCAGAGCTCAGGCCCAGGAGCCACCTGAGGATCCCCCAAGTGTGTCTTCCTTCTGCAGAGTACAGCGACAGCACACCAGCCCTCATGACTCAAGCAGCGTGAGCACAAGCAACACAGAAGGAACCCAGCACCCATTCTGGAAGCGTCTCCCTCGTGCGCTCAGGTGGCTGCGGCCACAGTCCTGCTGCCTCTAGACCGCGGCCTGGCGGGCCGTGGCACCCATAGCTAGAGCGGTGCCCTAGCTCTGCAGCACCGGCACCAACACCCCAGCAGGGGGCTCTAGCAACTGCGCCAGACGTCGCAGCCCCGTCCAAAGGACAACCAAGCTGGCCCACCAGCCCCTGTAACCACAAGCAAACGCAGTGTTTTCACAGCGGTAGATGTTACACACAAACTAGATTGTTGCTTCTCGAGCAACGGCACACATCGGGCAGGCCTTTCTGGGAGCCCTGGCACACGCCGCCACAAGGAACTTCCTGAGCGCAGAGACTTACCGCAGCCAGGGCTGGTTTCTGCGTGTCCTGAGCGAGCCCTGAGTCTGTGCCTGCTCTACACATGGGCTCGTTCTTCACCCATCACTCGCTCAGCCCCTGCCACTTGAACCAAGGCCATCCAGACAAGAGCCACGCCCCCAGTTCCCTGACTTGCGACCACTTGAACCAAGGCCATCCAGACAAGAGCCACGCCCCCAGTTCCCTGACTTGCGACTACCTCTTATCCTGGTGGACTTGCAACCTCCTCAGCCTGCTGGATGCAGACTCTCTCCTGAGCCTCTAGGAAGGCTTTGCTTCCTCCACCCTCTCCAGCCTAGAATGTAACCCTCTCTTCATGTTCTAACCCTTTCTCCACAGGTCGAATTCCACTTGAGATTCAAGCTCCCGCATGCGCCTTGCCCGCTTCGGAACGTCTTCCTGCTGGCTGTGTTCCTGTCGTCAGTACTCGCATTTCTGCCCGGTCATAACTGCCCTGGCCCCCTGCTAACTCCCTAGCCTTGCTCCATAGACATAGTGCTTGTTGGAACCGTTCTGTGCTTTGATGCTTTCTGTGTGCAAATCAACCTACGCTCGTGCATATATATATATACAAATCACGAAGATCCCAAAAACCATTATTAATGCATTCCATAATGCATTCCACAAAAGCATCTAACAGGGGCTGGGGAGGAGGCTCAGCAGTCTGAGTGTCTGCCTGAGAGACACAAGTTCTATTCCCAGTACCACATGCCATGCTGGCCCATACCCAGGTGTGGTGCTTCACACCTGTAACCACAGTGCTGGGACACTGAGATAGGAGGATCCCTATGAGTCCGAGCTGCACAGTAAGACCATGCATCCAATAAACAAACAAACAAACAAAGAAACAAATGGGAAAAATCTAATAAAATCCAAATCCTTCTCTTCAATGTCAACATTTTGGGGTCCAACAGCCTGTTTGACCTGTGTGCTGGCTGGTAGTCCACTGTTTTCTGTTTGTTTGTTTTTGTTTTTGTTTCTGTTGTCTTTATAGGACAGGATCTTGCTAAGTACTGTAGCCTGGCCTTGGGCTCACGATGTGGGCCAAGCTGGTCTTGAACTCCCACCGGCCCTCCTGCCCCTGCCTCGCGAGTGCTGATGTACACAGAAACTCCCACACTAGCTGTCCACCTTCGTCTTTCTAAGCCTGTTTACACTGGCCTGACACAGCTATTGCTTTTTGATATCCTGGCCCATGGAATAAAAGATCAAAAGAATGAAGTCTAGGATGCTTTACAGGAAATATTTTTTTTATTTGCTCCTAAGTAAGCGGAGCACTTTCCTTCCTCATTTAACCTACTGAAGCGTACAGGGTAAGTTTATCGGTGTGCTAGCACTTGCTAGACTACAGCCCTGTCACAATTTTGCCTTTAAACAGACAATGACGTGCCTGGCCTATGACTCCCCAGCAGGAAGCAGGCACCAGTGAGTGCCTGGTAGGAATCAGTCCCTGGCATATCTCAGCCAACACCACCAGTGAGTAACCTAAATGTCATCTCTCTGGGGCAAAATAGCGCAGAAGGTTGGCAACCTCTTCAGCAGACCGTGCCCCGTGTCCAAGCCGAGTGGACGCTTCACAGCCTCTGGGCTGCCCCGATGCATCCACTGCAGCAGACAACGCTTCTTGAGCTGTGACCCCACATAACAAAGCTGTTATCTCTAGGAAAGCCATCAACTGCTCACAAGCTTTCCACATGGGGAAAACTCATATTTTTAGAAATTACAGTGCTTGGAGAAAAGCCAAGCAAAGCCATTATTCATAGAGTGGTCCCTACAGGGAGCCTTTAAGAGCAAACACTCCTCTCTTCTGAGGTCCTGCCACCATCCCCTGCACATAGGCCCCTCCTGTCCTCAGGACCCCCAGGCTCTCTGGCCCTTCCTACATCTCAAGAGCTTCTCCCTGGACTCAGCCTCTTTCTGATCCGCTCCAAACACTCCCCATTGCGACACCAGCATAATCCTTTCTGGCTTTATATTTCGGGATAAAAAAAGAACAAAGCCGAACAGAATGCAAAGAGCATATATCAAAGATTCTGCTTTCTGCAAAATACATTGGGAGCATTCCAGAGGCATGAAACTGCAAAGCATGACCCAAGCGCTGAGCTGGGGGAGAAGCACCAGAAAAGCATCGCCACCGAGTGTTTCCTGCTGGGTCATTAGCCCTACTTCTGTGGATAGAAAACAAACCAGAAAGAGAGATGAGTCTTGAGGAGAACCAAGCCAGCTGATAAAGCCCCTCTCTTGTCCATGGAAGACCTGGGCACATCTTTAGCTGTGGTTTTGGAGACCTGAACCTTCACAAGTCCATTGCATGCATTCATGAGATGCACAACACACCCCAAACCAAAATTCTCACTTGATTCACCGCATTTTCTCACTGCTTCATTCCTGAACTTTAACAATTATTGCTTTAGGCATTGCCTTGGATTTCCCAGAAAAAGGCTTGGTTTTAAGCCACCAGTGAGCTTTTGGAAATTCAAACCTATAGGTTTGCATAATTAATCACAATATACCTTGGTATTCAAAATGGTGAGAACTACAAAATCTTAGAAAACTCAAGAGTATCCCAGTAGAAGA
The DNA here is from genome assembly GCA_004027025.1 of Myocastor coypus. Taxonomy (NCBI): domain Eukaryota; kingdom Metazoa; phylum Chordata; class Mammalia; order Rodentia; family Myocastoridae; genus Myocastor; species Myocastor coypus. Next base: position 27,258 of record PVJA010023385.1, on the reverse strand, counting down.
CCCATCAACTTCAGTGGAATGTGGAGGTCCTTTTAAAATTGCAATTATTGGCCAGGGATTTAGCCCAGTGGTGTAGTGCCTACCTGACAAGTATGAGGTCCAGAGTTCAATTCTTGATACCAAAAAAGATAGCAATTATTGTGCAAGTTGCCATACTCAAGTCAAAACTCTCAGTTGCCTGGAACTAAGCCAGCTGGCAGCTTTCCTACCATTAAATGTCTAGCGCAAGGAATCAATACAGGTACCCTCTGCTTTAACTTTATACCTCCAGCATCCTGGGGAAGTCCCCAGGAAGTATGTGGATCAACTAAAGCCCAAGTCCTACAGCAGAGAAAACTGTTCCGTGAAGAATTACTTGGCAACAAAGCTAACATGATAGAGTAATTCCTAAGTTCTTTTCCTTTGTTTCTGATACCAAGGACTGAACCCAGGGCCTCTGTGTGAGCTGCATCCTCCTTCTCCTCCCTCTCCTCCTTCTCATCCTCCTCTTTTTTTTCTTCTTTTTCTGGACAGAATTTCACTGCGCCGTTAACTTGTTCAAGCTGGCTTCAAACGTGTGATCTACGGATGACAAGATAGCTCAGCAGAATAAGCACCTGCTTAGGCAAGTGCAGGGACGGGGGTTCGATTCCTGGCACTACACGATATGCTGGCCCCATCACTGAGGACACTGAGCAAGACCGGGCATGGTGGGGCACACCTGTAATTCCAGTGCTTGAGAATAAGCTTGAAATAAGGGGCCTAAAAATAGAAGAATCACCATAAGTCCAAGCTGCATAGTGAGACCCTGCACCAAATACATTAAAAAGAAAAAAAAAAAAGAAAAACCTTCTTATCTTCTTGCTTCAGCCTCCCAGATAGTTGAGATTACAGGCCTGCTCCTCCATGCCTAGTCATTGCTTGGCGCTTTATAGTATACTTGCTTGATGACCACAAGTGTGGAAGCCTAAAATCCGTAGGCATTCACCAGAATTCAAAACAACAGAGGGTCTGGTTAAGCAGTGAAGAACACTTGCAAAAACAAAATGAAAAGGTTTATACATTATTAGAGAACATACTCTATAAAATAAATTATAACGGCCATGGTTTCAAACTTCATTATAGAATTCAGTAGAAGCTCATTTTGCCTATGCTTAATTTATTGGGATTGCATATATACAAGAAAAATTTAATTAAAAATTTAGTTGTTGATATTCAAAGTTCAGACTGTATTCTTCTTGTGAACTATATGCAGGTTTTCAAAACTTTTGTCCGTAATCAACTTTTGCCATAAATATTCAATTTTGAATGCAAGCCCCATATAACAAGATGGTGCTGCGAAGCCACAGAACTGAATTTGACACTGCCCACCTCAGGGATGAAGTGTAGTGAGACTTGTGTCCAAGACCACACCTCAGACTCCTTCATGAAGGTGTGGAATCTTAGGCCGGAGAATCTAGCTTTCCTCAGGTACACAGCTGAGTAGTTGTAATCACACCTTTCCCTCACTGGGCGCTTCTGTAAAGATTAACTCTGTCTGTCTGTCTGTCTGTCTGTCTGTCTGTCTGCCTGCCTGTCTGTCTGTCTGTATGTCTGTCAGCCCATCCATCCATCCTTGCTTCTTTCCATCTAACCATCCTTCCATCTATCTGTCTGTCTATCCTTCTATCTATGCATCCATCTATCTAAATATCCATCCATCTGTCTGTCTGTCTGTCTGTCTGACTGCCTGTCCATCCATCTGTCTATCTATCTGTCCATCTGTCTGTCTATCTATCTATCCATCTATCCATCCATCCATCTACCTGTCTGTCTTTCTATCTGCCCACTTATCTGTCTGTCAGTCTGTCTGTTCATCTATCAGTCTGTCTATATATCTATCCATCTATCCATCCATCCATCTATATGTCTATTCACTATCTATAATAGTATTTGCTGAAATTTCAGGGTACCTTTCAACTCAAGGTATACTTTTAGTCATTCAATAAGGGTTGAGACTCTTCATTGTGAGGTGTCAACTTGACTTGAGGAAGCCAGGCATAGCAGATCAGTACAGAAACACATAGTTCTGGGTATGTCTGCAGGTGACTGACATGGCAGCCAGTAAGCTGAGGAACGAAGACCCACCCAATGTGGCCACCACCAACCAATAAGACTGCAGATAGGATAATAAAGAAAGAAACGAATGTGCCTAATTTAGAAAAGGCCCACTGCTTGCCATAACCTTCGACATCCGGCTGCAGTTTCTTCGGCTTCCAGCACAGGCACATGCCGGCTATTCCACAGCACACCCGGCACTTCCACTGGCTGATCTGACAAGCTGCACCCTTGACCCCTCTGCTTTGCAGTTTGCACCTTGCTAGACTAGGTGAAAGCTATGGGACCCTCCAGTTCACTAGAGTAACACACAGCCTTTTTGAACACTCCCCACTGAGTTTCTATGAGCCTATAAATCATATATACATTGAGGCAGGCCGCGACATATAGCCCAGCCTGGCCTTGAACTCACTATGTAGCCCGGACTGGCCTTGAACTCCTGATGTACCTCCTTTCTCAACCTTTGAGTGCTAGGATTACAGGTGTATGCTACCATGCCCAGCAACTATACATGCATTTTATATTGATTTTGTTCTATGAGAGAACTCTAGTTAATACAGAGTTTTGTTTTATTAACTTATCACTATATTAGTCAGGTCCTTATTTAAGGATCAGAATTGGAAGAATACAGAAACCAAGTGTAAGAAAACCTGACAGCAATACAGTCACCTCTCAGGGGCCTTTGCCATACTTTAGCTTAATATCCTCATCCAAGCCAGAGGATGAGTTACTGTCAGCATCTGCTATAGGCCTTTCAGTACTGTCACTTGTGTGTAGGCAGTGACCCTTGGGATGGACAAGAAAACCCCACCCCCTCTGGTGAGCCCTCTGTGCAGGGCCCAGCTGTGAACTTTCTGAGGTTTAAGAGTCTGACTAATCGGCTGAAGCAGGAAGATCACAAGTAAAGCCCAGCCTGAGCAATCTAGTGACTTAGTGAGATGCTATGTCAAGAATAAAACTTATTTTTAAAGGCCCATATGCAGCTCAGGGCCAAGGCCCTAGATTCAATTCCCAGTGGTGAAAAACCAAAACAGAACAATTGGGTTCAGGTTACAGGCCAGGTCCATGTGGTCAAGAACACTCTAGTCCCTCAGTGCCTAGAGACATTTCCTAGCTCTGGCTGTCCAGTGTCCGAGTAGGGAAACATACAGATACACAAGCACAAAGTGCCCAGGGTGCTCTGCATTTCTGCAGAGCATGAAGTGGGAAATTGAGAAGTGGGGATCCTTGAGCCCTCAGCTGGTCCTTCTCCAAAAGACAGTGACACAGAGTGTCCATAGCAGTGTGCAGAAACCCAAGCTTCCCTGCTGCTGGTGAAAATGTAAAGTGGCACCGCTACTTTAAAATTATAGTTCCTTCTTTTAAAAACGTAAACATAAACTTCCCATCCAAACCATCCTTGCACTCCTTGGCATCTACTCCAAAGAAACTGGAACAGTTGCCCATGGAAAACAGAATGTTTAACATCAGTGCCCTTAGCAGTATCATTCAAAACAAGCTAAAGCTCAAAATAATCTAAATTTCCATCATCTGGCGAATAGATAAGGAAGCGAACACGCCCACACACTGTGAGCGTATTTGGCAATTAGAGACCGAAATAAAGATTCTGCAACCTACAAACACTCAAAACCATTATGAGAAGAGATTGCATTTGGCTTTGTTTGGTAATTACATTGAATATGAAAGCTTTGTATCAGATATATGCACATCTTTCTAAATATCTTTAAAAGCACTTGATACTTATAGTATTAGCTGTCCACCTCAGTGGTTCTTTTACCTTAGATCCTACTGCTGGCCCCTGTGCCTGCCGTCTGCCCACCCTTCTCTATCCAGCTCCGATTTGTTCCTTTTAACTCCAGCTAATGTTGTGTTGCTGAAAGAGTTCATCCCCGGAAGCACTCATCCCCGGAAGCGCTCATCCCCGGAAGCGCTCAGCCCTGGAATCACTCATCCCCGGAAGTGCTCATTCCCGGAAGTGCTCATCCCCGGAAGCGCTCAGCCCTGGAATCACTCATCCCCAGAAGTGCTCACTCCCAGAAGCGCTCATCCCCGGAAGCGCTCATCCCCGGAAGTGCTCATCCCCGGAAGCGCTCAGCCCTGGAATCACTCATCCCCAGAAGCGCTCATCCCCAGCCTTCCCTCACGACGCACCTGCCATGTGCCCATGCTTCTCACAATTTTAATGGCATAAATGTGTAGATGCGAGCAAGATGCTGCTTCCTCGGGAAGGTTGATGCTTTGTTCAGTAGTGTTTTAAAATTACTACGTCAAGCCACACCTCCTCTCTGACTGGACAACTCCCATAGCTTCCCACTGAGCTGAGACTAGAAACTGAACTGTGCATGACCCACAGGTCCTTCCTGACTCAGCCTCAAGCCAGGCTCTGAGCGCATTTTCTTGTCCTGTGCTCTGTGGCCATTCAGTTACCCCAGCACTGGGTTTTTCCCTGTATTTTATTCCTCTCTTTGCTTTTAGCTTCTTCACAGCCTTGGCACGGATAGGCTCGTGTGTCTGGCCTGCTTTTGTCTCCAGAGCATCTTTCCATTGTCCAAATGAAGAGTCAGACTGCTCACCAAACGCCTTTCTCACCCTGTCAAAGAGGCACCTCCTCCGTGATGTCACCTGTCACAGTCTTGTTACCCTCTCTGCTGATGTGTAGTAATGTCCCTTCTGCTTCTCTTCCCATAAGGACAGTGACTTTGCACATCCCAATGCCCAGGACGTCGTGTGGTGCTAGATTTTCTTCAGCCAGTGATCGTCTCCAACATCAGGAGCACATGGAGACCACTTAGTCCCAGGGCCCCCATGTCTGCCTACAAAACTCTTTTCGTGCCACTCCACTTTTTTCATAGCCCTGGTTTACCTGTCTTCTCTCAGCTTGAAGATAAAGCATTTTTTAATGTTTCTGTTCTCAAATCATAGCACATTGAATTCACTGGATTATTGTTCTTATTCTACTTCTTTATTCTTCTTTGGATCTTTACTTGTGTGTGTGTGTGTTTGTTTGTTGAAGGATCTATAGGGTCTTCAGGATCTCACTACTAGATCGGACTTATAGTGACCTGCCTGTTTACAGCCTCCCAAGAGCTGCGACGAAGGGCATGTCCCACCACACCAAGTCTCAATTGCCATCCCAGCACACCCCGGGGGCAGGGCCAGCATGGCACGCACGGGGATCAAACCCCCAGCCCTCGTGCCTGCTTGCAGGCACTTTAATCTGCTGAGCTATTTGGCCATCCCTGGGTTTTACTTGTTTTGATCCTAAATTTTGTGATTGCTCTAGACATCAAAAGCCTGTGCCTTGCTAGATACAACCCGTTTTTATGAAGTGAAGTTGTCAATTCACTCTGGAACATGTCCGCTTCTGTACCCATCCTTGCTGACTTAAGTCCAAGCTCTGCTCTAGGAGCGTGCGAGAGCTCCAGGACTCTGCTGGCCCTTCGCAGGGGCTATGTCTCAGGCGTCCTTTCAGCCTCTGCCATGGGGTCTTCCTGAGCCGTGAGAGACACGGGGAGGGCACCCAGGTACTCAGTGCAGCTAGGTATCACACTTCACTCGGGGACACTTCTACCCCGGAAATCATGGGCACGCCCTGCACTCCAGAGCTTGTGGCTGTCCCCACTCCTGTCTTGCAGTTTCCCTCCATGTTTCCTAAAGGCTGCGCGCTGCCTGCCTGTTCTGTGTGGTCCTCGTAGGGCTGGCATCGCTGCTCCGGAAACCTGGCTAAGTAAGACACAGAGACTGTGTGTGTCTCACTCAAATACGAAGCATCATTGTCTGCTTGATTTAAAATGTTAGATGCTGTGGGGAGGGGGGGAGCCCCTCCTGGTGCTGAGGAGGCTCTGCTCCTCTAAACGTGCGCCTTCTTAATGACGGGATTCTATGAGTCACAGTACTCGGTAGGAGGCCTGTGACAGTACCCAGCGGGGATGAGAGAGAAACTCTACTTCTAAACAAGCCCGTGAGCTCCGTGCTCCTCACAGCAAGCAAAACAGGAGCCTGGGCTCACAGGAAGCTGACCCTGGGCTGCCTGGGTTATCTTTGGGCTTCCTGGAAGGCACCAGCACTGACAGACACAGTATGCAAAGAACGTTGTGTAGTTTTATTTTTCTAAAGGGAAGAGGCAGTTTAAAGTAGATTCTTTATGGACTCTGTTTCTCTTGTATTATGTTTCTCTTGAAAGAATTTCTTTTTTTCTATGCAAACTGACATTTCCCTGCTCTGATACAGTGGGTACAAGAACTCTGCTATGGGAAGACATTTCACTGTGCCCAGAGTGGAGCTCTCCGCGTCACGTGAGTCAGCCCATGGCAGCTCACACCTCCGCGCTACAGAAAAGAAAAAAAAAGAAAAAAAAAAAATTTTGTTGACTAATGCTCCCCTTGAAAAAAATAGACCACATAGTAATTATCTTCTCCCTTTGAAAAAGGGAACAACAGTTACCGTTTTAGATCCATAGTACCTACAAGACTCAAAACATTCTCAAAGCAACTTGGAAACACATGGCAATGCTAACCGGAAATAAGGTGTGTTGTTCACAGATACCAAACGAGACATGGAAGAAGAAAGGCTGAGTCGCTCTCATCTGCTGACATGCTTGTCGCATGTTTCGCGTGAGCTAAGAATTGCTCTAAATATGTCTTGCCTAACGTCCACTTAATTCCTGCTGTAAACCTACAAGGTTGTTATTATGTCTCCTGCTGCCCATTTTATAGATATGTATACAACTATCAAACTACAAAACCCTTCCTTAGGGTCGCATAGGCTTTATGTGGTAGCTTCAGGATTGACACTGTGTGTGTATATATATATATATATATATATATATATATATATATATATATATCTTCACCATGAATGAATGAAACTTAGCTCCCTGGTGAACTGTATTTACCTATTTAATGTCTATTTAGTGAAAATTTAGGATTAGTATGTATTTTCTGTGATGCAAAAATATTATATATATATATATATATATATATATATATATATATATATATATAAAAGAAAGACTATCAGCTGATTGCAGAGATTCGAGCTGCTCCCCCCAGGCAGGTCTGTTTGTGCAGAAGACACGTAAGGGGCTTGGTGGTCCATGGCCACATGTCGTAGACAGTGACAATGCACTGAGGCTGCCACTTCCACCAAGCTACTCTTTCGCAGAAGACATGTAGGGTTGGTTTGATGAAATCACTGTTCATTCCATTAAGAAACTATATCAACTGAGTCAGGTGACCCCAAGATCCACACATGCAGGACCCCAGTGATAGAGGTGCTTATGCATTGTGCTAAGTGTCTTCCCGTAGGCATCATGTCACAGAAGAAAGGACATATGGGCTCTCTCTGTCCCGAGAAAGGAAGCAGAACACCAAGGAGATGAAATATCTTGTTCCATGACACTGCGCTGGGAAGCTTTGCGACTTGGATGCAAATTGGCCGTTCTCCTTCATCTCTACCTCTGGAGGACTTTAGCACCTGACCTTGTACGGCATATTCTCATATATACTTGTTTATGTCTTCTAGCAGCCCCGAGGTATGATGGGATATAGCATCCAACGACATAGACTTCCAGATTGTGTTGGCTTGGTTCACATTCTCATGCCTGTCCTCACTGTGGGACTTAACCACAGCTTCTGTGCTTCTGTTTCCAAATCACCGCAGTAGGATCACAATAATATCCACCTGCCAGGGAGGCGGCAGAATATAGAGACAGCGAGCAGAGTACTGTAGAGGAAACTCTTGGGACAGTCCTCACCACGGGGTTTTATGTTTGATGTGTGTTCCTGTTTATACTGAGAAAGGCTGTGCCCACTTTATAGACAAAAGAGCTATGGCCTCAAGTAAAATGGTTTTTGCCTGTTAAGCTGAAATCCAAACTCAATCCTACCGACTCACAATCTGTTTCCTTCTCACTGCACCAGCTTGTATTATGTACAAATCCAGCCTTTGCTGAATTTTATTCAAGTTAGAAAATTATAGAAAGGGGTTCTAAATCAGGTGTCCATCTGTAGACTCCAGAGTTTCTGAAAGCCCTCTAAAATGACACGGAAAATGTACCTTTGCTTATTGTTCTTGAAAAGAGTATATAGCTGTCATGAAATTCATGAAAGGGTGCCAATACCCATACAGGATGAGGACCTCTGATTTCGAGGTAATAAGCCTTTTAAGACCCCAGATTTTTGTAGCCACCTATGTACCAAACACAGGTCTAATACTTACTAGTTCTACTTTGTGACCCTGAGCCACATGCTTAGTTCTCAGAAACTTTATTTTCTGATCTATAAAAATTGGGTGATCATTTCTGTAAGGAATGGATTAATTAGCATGTATAAGAACAAATGGTGTTTGGACAAAATAAGTTTTTTGTAAAGATCACTCTCATTAAAATTGCCACAACCAAGAATGTTAAAAACCAGCAGGAGTCCATCCAAGTGGACAGTGAGGATGTGAGCACAGGTGACAGCCGTGTATTTGGCATTGCACTGGTCCACTGAGGTGCGTGACACCCAGCTCCTGGTAGTCATATCCTTGTGTGATTCCATTTCCTCCTGTGGATTTACTGGCTGGCTTCTGACAAGCTGGATGCAGCAGTAGCAGTGTCAGTCCTTTCTGATATTCCCGTGGACGCCTCTCCCTCAGGGTGGCTGCCTCACAAGTCACCCGTTGTGTTCTCAGGCAGCTCCGTAGTAAGAGCTACCCAAAGGGCAAGGCGAAAGCCTCCAGCCAAGACATACCTAGAAAAGAAGGGCCTCCACCCACAGCCTGGGGAGCAGAGGCCCTGACAAACCCTGGAAAGCACACCTTCCCCTGGTCAGGTGTTTAGATGAAATTTCAGAGTCAGCCAACAGCATGGCTGAAGCCGTCGAAAAGCATGTAACCCAGAGGCACTCTGCTAAGCCGGGCCCAGACTTTGCCCCACAGTAAGGGTGAGATGATAAATATTCATCGTTTCAAACCCCAGCACTTGGGGGACATTTGTTATGCAGCAATGGGTGACCAATACACATGCCAAGCACTCTGTAGACATTTTACATTTAGCTTGTACAGCCACTCTGTGCTGGAGCATTGTTGAACTCATTTTTAGAGGAATCTTGGAGAAATCTGAAGACGACACTGTGCCACTTGTGAATTTCACTTGACTACAAAACCCCCGTTCTTTCTTAGCCAAGAATAAACTTCTCTTGTTGACTCACTTTTGAGGTTGCTTTTGATTCTGTTTTGCTTTTAGCAATTAAAGCATGAATTGCTGAAGTTATTCAGAAATGGACTTCAGTTTGCTTTGGAGGCATATTATTGGTCTTTATTTTAACTGGAATTTGGAAGACTGAGCAACTCTCACTGAGCAAGACATGGGTTTTGCCAACATTTACACTGTAGGGAATAGCAGCTAAGATTTTTTCTAAACAACAAGCTGTAGACCTTAACTTTGGGCTTTTCACTGAAACCTCCTCACTGTTACTCATTGGTTTTTGGAACACAGCTGCCTCAACACACACACACACACACACACACACACACACACACACACACACACACACACACACAGTACTTAAATCAAAGATTTGAGCAGTGTAATAACGATCCATCTTTTGCTCAATGCCATTCACGAATGGGATCCTCCTCTGCCATTCAGTGGTCTCTCGACTCCAGCACCTTGGTGTCCAGCCCAGCACTGTGTGGGCTCTAGCCTTGGCCAGCTAGGGCAGGAAGTACTGGAAGTCCTGGGGTAGTTAATGATCTAGGACAAGCGGTGCAAGAGAACCACAGAGCCCATTTGCCATTGCAGTCAAATTAGGAGAAGGACAGCCCAGTAGATACAGCCATTTCCCAAGATAGCTCAAGTCTCAAAAACCAACTGCTGGACAGAGCCCCTTCCCTTTGCCATTCTGAAATAATTAGTGACTTTAACTCAAAGGAATATTAAAATTTTATCTATGGTTACTGCAGTAAATTGAGAGTAAAATGAAAATCATTAATCGCAGAAACAAAGACGTCAGCTGTCTTGGGTACAGACACTTTCTGGTGGAACATGTTATTAAAATGATTAAATATAGTTTAATGTTTTAAACATCTATCTAGCTATCACTTAGGTTAGAATTAGCTTATCAATATTTAACTATCATGAACTGAAAAGGAGACAGGGTATTTAAAGTAAATTTTTTGTGGGTTACTAGTGTCCAGAAATTGTAAGACAGTCATAGGTTTTGGTATAGCTTTTGTTTTAGGTATTAAGCTATTTGAGTATTTAAAAGACATTGGACTGGATCATAATACGTAACCATAAGAACATAAAAATCTAGATTTTGATATCATGTACTTTATGAATGTGTTTTTTTAAAATTTACTCCACCATGTTAGTAATACAAAGTCATTTTGGCTGACTTTCCTCAGGGCGTGGTGACATTATTTGTAAGTACATAGAATTGCCACAATTGGTCATAGAACCAGAGCCGGAGACCGTCCACTGCCGGGAATGAAATTTCTCAGCGAGGCTCGCTGCTTCTCCATGCTGAATGCCACACTTTGGTGGGATGAATTTAAGCCAAGAGTTGGTTTGGAATAATCTCAACTTCCAAACTAAGTTCCTTAAAAAGAATATTGTAAGAATGTGGCAGGGTGAATGGTAGAAAGAGAAATGGATTAAGCTCAAGGATCGTGGGTCTCTCTTTGGCACTGCGTCTCACAATAAGATTTTGGAACAGTTACCTTACCTTTGGGGAAGTCACTTCTATGTGTAAGGAGTTACAATTATTCTTTAAAATGTCACCCAATCTTGACGTTCCAAGCTCATTATGAACCAGGATGGAGAAACTCTCAAGCACTGACATAATGTGACCTCAAAAAGACCATTCTTATGTTGTTCCTTTCAAAGGCCAATGACCAGGCAGCACTTATTTCAAAGACAGAAGCTCTTCTATGTCTAGAGATAAAGCCACCTACTCTCTACATTCTATTTATGGCCTGAATATGAGCATTTATGCTGCTCTCATGGTTAGTCATGGACAAGCATATAGGGTGTGGCAAAATGCTTGAGTTACCCAAGGTGTGTGTTCCTGCCCACGCCTGAACAAGGCAATGAGCTGACTCTCCTATAGTCCATTACTGCCACATTTACAAAGAGCTTCTTGGGTAGTTTTAAGACTTTTCTTCTAAAATTGACCCCAGGGGCTGAGGAGATAGCTCAGTGGTCTAAGAGTGCCTACCTGATGAGCACAAAGCCCTGGGTTGGATCCCTCATATCACATGCCATATTGGCCCCATGCCATGCCAGCCACTGGAATCAGGCATGGTGGTCCACGCCTGCAATCCCAGCACTGGAGAATCTGAGACAGGAGGACCACTGTGAGCCTGAGCTGTGCAGAAAAACCCTCCACCAAAGAAAGGAAGGGAAGGAGGGAGGGAGGGAGGGAGGCAGGCAGGCAGGCAGGCAGTCAGGCAGGAAGGCAGGAAGGCAGGCAAGTAACAAAGAATTTTTTCTTTTCTTTCTTTCTTTCTTTTCTTTACTTGGTACAGGGTCTCACTACGTAGCTCAGACTCATAGTGGTCTTCCTGTTTTCCACCTCCCCAGCGCTGGGGCTACCAGTGTGAGCCACCATACCCAGACTCCTTCACTGTTCAGCCAGGCCCTAGGGGCAGGGCTGGCCCAGCATGCTGGGGATCAAACCGCAGTCCCTGTATTTGCCTAAGCAGCTGCTTAGTCTCCCGAGTTATCTCACTGGTCCTAGATATTTTAGTTTTAAAATATTGACCCCAGGGCTGGGTGTGGTGGCGCATGCCTATAATCCCAGCACTCGGAAGGCTGAGACAGGAGGATTCGTGCGAATTTGAGATCAGCCTGGGCTACAAAAGTGAGCTCAAGGCCAGCCAGAACTGCATAGTGAGACCCTGTCTCAAAAAGACAGAAAAAAAAAATTGACCCCAAAGAATAGCACTGGAGTTCATGTAGTATCCCTCAATCCAAAAAGTCCGTGTGTTTTGGGGAGGAAGCAGGGCTGGATGAGCTTTGTTTGGATGAGGCAGGCTTACAGCGTCCTTGCCGGTGCGTGAATCCTGGTAACTGAACCAGCAGCATATGCTGGAAGAGTGGTCATTAGATGGAAGCACACAGAGAGACAGATCACGTGTTGGCAAGTCGGGGAAACAGGCCCATAAGGCGCTACAAGAAACTCCCAGTGCTATTTCCCCATGGAGCTTTTGAAAAACCAGTCCTCTAAAGAAGTTTGTTAAAAAATTTGTAAATAGTTTTATTTTCAGACACTGCCAGATGCTCACCAAAATATTTGCAGCAATAATAATAATGTAAGACACAGCTAAATGTTTAGGATCCTGTCCTTTCCTACTAATAATACTACTCTTAGCTATTTGTAAATTTCTCTTCATTTTCTAACTCATTTCTGCTTGAGTGGTATCTGCTTGAGTTCAAGAGCTCATTTAATGTTATAACTGTTTTGAAGAAGGTTATTTTATGGGTCTCTAACTTCTTGTCACCCACGGAAGCGCTTGGGTCCACCAAGTACACATCCAGTCTGTTCAGTATTCGGTCTCTGGGAATATAGTAACATCATTTTGACAGAAGTACATTCTCACTTCTAATAGATCTGAAAACCTGCCTACAAAGTGGAATAATGATGGGGGAGAAATACAAGGCTGAAGCATACACTTGCTTTTCCAACTTAAAAAACCACAAAGCTGTGAGCTGAGCCATCTGTGGACAATTTGATAAACAGATATAAGAGGAAGGGTGGGAGACAGCAAGGTTCTCTTGGTATTTCACTCCTTGTGCTCACAACAGATTGCTGGAATTACTGCTTTCAAATCCTGCAAATATTGAAGCTATTGCAAACCCATACAAGTGATGGGTTTTGTAATAGCTCACAACCACAATTTAAATAGGAAGCAATAAGCCTTGCTTAACATAGTGCAATCTTTGTTTATTGGAATAACACATGGGAATACTAACTGGCATTGTACAAAACTCACACCTTTTCACCTAAAGAAAGCACCATTGATTTTATTTTATTTATTTTCAGAAACAGAAAAAAGCGCAGAGAGCCAAAAGGTCAGTTCCAACATAACATGGGTCTTCAAAGACCTAGGCACAGGATAACATGGGTTTGGGCTGCCTAGGAGGAAGCGAAGCTACTCGCCGTGGCATACGCCTGTGCTCCAGGCATTCCAGAACCTGAGGCAAGAGATCTGAAGATTTGAGTCCCCGCTGGGCTACGTCGTGAGTTTTAGGCCAGTCTGGATTCCACAGAGAGATCCTATCTCAAAAGGGAAACGGAAAAGGTGAGGGACCTCAAGAGGGGCATTTGGAGGAGAGAGTTTTGCTGAAGATTGGGAGGGTAGGGCTCTGTGGAGCTCACAATAACGATACTTTGCTGGCCCATTTTCTACAACAAGGAAGCTGCACAACGCAGGGAAAATGAGAGCAGGGTAGTTCTGCAGGAGCTGGCCAGGAGAAAGGGTAGCCCTGGCCACAGCAGGGGACGAACACTCTTCAGTAGAGGAGGAGAAGCACATACATGTTTATGTACCGTGTGGGGCACCACATAATTCAACACCAGAAGTGTGTGCATGTGTGTGTGTGTGTGTGTGTGTGTGTGTGTGTGTGTGCACATGTGTGTGTGTTCTGGCTCTCTCCCTCTTAAAAAGCCACCAACTTCCAACCGTGATGACATTACCTAACCCAACCACACCGCAAGGGTTTCCTCCCCAAAAACTGCACTCAGACGATAGCTCCATCCTTTAGCTATCTCCCAGTGGAGACTAAATTTCAGTACATAGACACTGGGGATGCCACAGACTGTACCTAAGCCACAGAATCATGGGATAGTGATGACTAGTGTGTACTGCTGCTGACCAGGAGGCTGTTTCTCAAACGTCCTGCCAACGGGATTCTTACATGAGCCGAAGGCCCTCAGGAGAGCTTGGCCTTACTTTTTTAGCAGCTCTGAGCAAGTTCTAAGTAACTGAACTTGTTAAAACAAAAATGTGATTATATTTATTGCTGTGTGTCATAGGCATAGAGCATAGCCAAACACTGCCTCTTATAAGCCTTGTTACCACCCTATGGCATGGGACTTATGCAGTCCACTTGGCAGGCAGAGAAGCCGAGTACCCGTAATGCCAAGGACATTAAGCGTCAGCTCTGAGCAGAAGCAGAGCTGGACCTAAGCAACATGGGCTTTAAGATACACTTCTGTGCTTCCCATCACGTGGTCCTTAGGTCACGTGATGCTGGAGAAGTGCTGACTGCACCGCCTTACTGTGCGTGTATTTTATCTGCCCTTAGCCATGTGGAATCCAGCTCGACTCTTCCTCGTATTTCTCAGAGCCTGAGTCTGACGCCAGGAAGATAAATCACCTGTGTGGACATACAAAAGTGAAATTCGTTCACCAGACCAATCGACATAAATGTGCACGCAGTCAGACACTCACTTGTACCATGTCAAACACGGATACACAGCCAGGATGGATCAAACTCAATGCAATAAATATCGATATTAAAACTTCCAACTTTGTTAGTCACATATTACAGCACATTCCCACTGAAGATACATTGACAGTTTTCATTGTCTATTTCTTCTGAACATCAGTGTGTAATAAAAATGGTAATTAGAGGCACTATTAGATGCCGCTAGTACATTGCCTCTGCATTTCACCGAGTGGGATTTCTGAGCTGTTTGGGACAGGGGCTTGGTTCCATGGAAAGAGCAGGTCGCAGGGAGGGTGGCACGTGCTGGACCCCCCTGCCCCTGGCTGAAGGACCACCACCCCTGTGCCCATCTGGTCTTCGCCCTTGCCAGAAGAGACTCTGTGGGCTCACGGACAGCAGGAAAGCCTCAAGAGGAGACCAGAGGAAGGCTTTGGGATGCTCTGCGTGGGAGCTGGTGGCATGGGGAAAATGGGGCAAGGAGCAGGCGTGCTACACCCTGGGCCAGGAGGCTGCATTGCGCTGCCTCAGATCGGAACTAAGTCGGAAACAGGGAGAAAAAGCAGGGGAGCTGTCCGTGGATCATCAGCCAAGCTTGGCTGCTTGGTGCTGGTGGTTAAGGGAGTTATTGCTAATCTTCTCGGGATAGTGGTGCTATGGTTTATGTCTGGTTGTCCCCCTAAAGCCTCATGCAATCAGGGGGCGGGGACTTCTATAGATTGAGGCTTGATTCATGAGTCGTGGAGATTGTGTTTTAGTACTGAAGAGATTATGGGTCTGAGTACTGCTGGGAATTATAGGTGTGGCCTGAGCTGGAGAGGCTGAAGCAGAGAGCCTGATGTAACATAAAGAGAAATAGAGAGACAGACTCATGTTGTTGCTCTCGGCTGCCCTGGTTGGTCGGTTGCCTCTGTCGTGGCTGTTGCTGTTCCACCACCATGAACTGGATGCGCTCTGCCCTGTTCCACTCAGCCTTGGGCCAGCCGAATATGGACTGAAACCTCCAGTAACTGTGAGCTAAATAAACCTTTCCTTCCTTCATTTTAATTGTTGGGTGTTTGTCCCAGCAACGAGTAGAACCTAACTAAGACAGGTGGCTAGCAACTGCCGAGGTGAAGCTCTTGGAAGTCTGAGCTATAAATCGGACTGTATACTGTTGATAACGGGTGGGTTTGCAGGACTGGGATGCAGATCATGGGTAAAAGCTTGTTCTTTTATGTGTCTTATCATTGTCTCGGGATATTTTGTCTGTTATAGCAAACAGAAAGCTAACATGTCCTGTTATGTGAACACTCTGCAAGTGTTGTGGAACTCTTTTTTTTTTTTTTATTATGTATTTGGTGCAAGATCTCACTATGCAATACAAGTCACTAGACTTGTATTGATGCCCCTGTTTCAGCCTCCCCAGCACTGAGATTCCAGGTATGGACCACCATGTCCAGTCTTGGTGGCCGGCTTGGCATGAAACACCAGGGACCAGGTTCTTGCGCTTGCCTAGGTAGAGCTTAGACTGCCGAGCTATCTCCGCAGCTCCTGTCATGCAGCTGTTGCTGAGGGTTCCCAGCAGTTGCTGCACAGAACCTAGTGTGCCCCAATTCTCCAAGGCCCTGTGTAACATTTGTGTTCCTAAGCATATTATGTAAGTATGGAACATATGCATGGAAATTGGGTAATACTGAATTATATCTTATACATCTGAGCTATTCCAGGAAATAGCATGTGTGTGTGTGTGTGTGTGTGTGTGTGTGTGTGTGTGTGTGTGTGTGTACTGGGGATTATACCCTGGGCCTTAGCACTGCGAGACATTCTTACCCCTTTTCAACTTCAACTTCTGTGTTGTTAGACAAAGTGTCTTTAAGTTGCCTGGGAAAGATTGCAGTTGGACACAGGGAACATAGTGGCATTCTGCATACTGCCGACTAAACTTCATTCTGCTCATTTCTGAAATGTGAAAAACAGTAAGTAATAAGTAATACTAATGATTGCACTTTAAGTATAATAAAAGCTCATCTAGAAGAAAAATTAAACATTTTTACCTCAAAGAATACTAGACTCACAAATATGATATACTAAGTTAGCTGTACTTGGCTTATTTTTCTGTTTCTGATCTGAAGAGCCAAACTGCCGTACACAAGCATTAGCAGCCTATCCTGGGCACTCAGGCTATATTTGTCTTACTTTAGTTTATAGTGAATCTCAGTTAATAACAATTAATTTAAGAGTTAAGACAATTTCTAAGAGCACAAAGGAAGTTGCTTGGATTCTCGACAAAGCTGGGTGCTCGTCACCCACACAGAGAGGTTTTCTGCGGCATGACCAGCTTCCTGGACATTGCTCCACTTGGAGTATTATCTCAAGCCTGCACTACCCCCTCACCCCAAAATGCCTTCCTGTATTTATTTGAGTAACGGAGCTACCCTCTGGGGTCCCTCTGTCTCCCACAGTTTATGCAGCCTTAGAGACACAAGCAAGTTGAAGCAGCTCTCAATGCCATACGTCCTTACAGTGACAAGCTCTCACCTGACCCATCGGAGTGAGGGAGGAGGTCCTATGGCTGATACTTGAACCGGTCTCAGCTCTCCTTGTGCTCTTCATTCTTCGGGTCGACCTTGGTGCTGCTATCCACAGAACTGATTTAGTATCTGTTTTTTAAATCTCTGAAATGGAGGATAATGATAGTCTTTGTGTGGCTAATGCCATTAGAGGTGTCTAGTCTAAGTAACAAAAGCCATGCGGCGTCCTCCGTAATTACATGATGTAGTTTCTCTGAGAAAAAGGTCACTGTGTCTCCCCCATCAATTAAGAGCAGCAGTCACACTAGGCTAAGGCAGGCCTTTTCCACACGCTCGGCAGCTGGGATGCTCACGAAGGAGCACCATTCCGTGGCCTCCACCGCACTCACAGGAGCGGCTCCAGGCAGCCCTTGGGCTCTGGGTCCCCCAGCACACTGCTACTTGCTCAGATTCCTCTGCTCCCCAATGGAGGACTGGCCTTGGAGAGCCAAGAGCATCATGCTTTTTACTAATCTTGCTTCTAAACCTAGCATTAGATTCCAATCATTTTTAATTTTAAAAAGGACTGCATCCGATGACAATCATTTAGCTTCCTATATTAAGCGGTTCTCTATTCCAAACACGCAGTGGACACGGAGAACTTTTATG
Source organism: Myocastor coypus (assembly GCA_004027025.1). Classification (NCBI taxonomy): domain Eukaryota; kingdom Metazoa; phylum Chordata; class Mammalia; order Rodentia; family Myocastoridae; genus Myocastor; species Myocastor coypus. Next base: position 9,585 of record PVJA010023385.1, on the reverse strand, counting down.
CATTAAAATATTTTGCATTACGTTAAAGAAATAAAAAGAGAACATGCCATCATTACACTGAGCTTCAGGATGCCAATCTCTCATCAAAATCGCTGCTCCGCCACGCAGAGCCTTGTACCATGACAGGGCACTTTATGCTGAAATAGGGGAGGGGAGGAAAATGGGTCCTAAGGACCCAAGTTCTACAGCAGTGCCTTGGCCAAAGGTAAGCTTGAAGCAACATGCCACGCACTGCCCAAGTCATTTCATGTTTCTGTGTCATGCACGTGTCTGCTACCACATGCTCTCTCCCTAATGGACACTTGTGAAAGGATATTAGAAGGCCTTCCTTGCTCCTAATTAGCCAGGCAAAATTCCCTCTCTGCAGATCTGTGCTGCCTCCTCCATGCTGATTCCACGTTGGCCTGGGTTCAGTGTGGCAAGTGTTTGCTGACAGGGGTGCTCCGGGCCGCCGCGGCCCATCCTGGTGGAGGCTCCGCTGCCCTCTGTCCACCTTCCCCATTGCAGGTGCCTGGAGCAGAAACCAGGCTCCTCTCCTGGGGCTTGACCTGGAGTCACAGAAAGCCCGATCTTGTGTCCATGTGACTACACCTGAGGTGACGTCTACTCCAGGCCTGTGAGTCCCTGAAGCCAGCCCCTGCCCTTCAAAATCTCTCCACCACCTTTTGTGTCATAGCCCTGATCGCCCCACCGTGACTCAAAGCAGGTGGCCTTACTCACCTGTGCTACTGTCTTGCCATCTGTTCTTTGCTAGTCCTTGAATCTTACTTTTTTGGTATTATAATATATAATGTGCATTTTTGTTTATCAGGAAAATTCCCTAGTAGCATGAATCAGAAAAGCATATCTCACAATAACCTTAGGCATTACCCCCTCCCCCTTCTACTGTCAGTTTCCTGGGGCTGAGCTAGGAAATGTAGTTTGGTTCTTTAAGAATTTCCGGTTGATGTCCTCTCCATCCAGGAGGGCCTTCAGGAGGACGCAGGGGGTGTTTCCATGAGAGCGGTGATTTCCCCAGCTGGAAGCCAGGAAGGGGAGGGGTTAACTGCAGCGCTCAAGGCCCTGACATCCCCAGTGCCTTTGTACGTTAGAATTCCCAGAGGAGCACGTGGGCATCTGCACAAGGACCCAGACAATGCTGAGAGCAATTCCTCCAGTTGTACCTGGCCAGTAGTTAAGCGGATGACCCCCTGGAAGCTGTCTTCACTCTGTCCCCACTGGGCCTGTCTGCAAGCAAGACGTCATGGCAGCTGCTTCCCTGCTGGAAGCATTTTTGCTGCTGAACCTGTGATTTTTCACCCCTAAAATTAAGTTTGAGTTAACTGCTCTCTATGGATGCTACCCATTTCATAATTCCAAGAATTCATTCCTATGGATGAGCAGTCAAGGGAAATAATTTATACATTACAGCTCTACAAAACATAGGGAAAAAATTAATCCAGGTGTGGCGGTGCATGACTATACTTCTAGTGCATGGGAGGTTGAGTCAGGAAGATTGGCATGAGTTTTAGGGCAGCTTGGGCTACACAGTGAGTTCAAGACCTGACTCAACTAAACAGTGAGACCCTGTATCTAAAAGCCAAAGCAAACCAAACAATCACCCCCCAGAAAGAAACCCAGAAATATAGAGAAAATTTAAATCATAGTATGTTTCTGAATGAATATACATTATTGTTTGTGTCTTGTTGTCCGCCCAAAGCCTCATGCAATCATGGGGCAGGGGCTTCTAGAGTTTGAGATTGACTCATGATCTCCTGGGATCACATGTCTTTGTGCTGCTGGGATTGTGGGTGTGGCCTGAGGCAGATATCCTGACACAGAGCGCCTGAATGTAATGTAAGAGAGATAGAGAGGCAGACTTGCTCTGTTGCTCTTTGCTGCCCTGGTTGGTCGGCTGCCTCTGCCGCCATTTTGTTCCACTGCCATGAACTGGATGCTCTCTGCCCTGTTCCAGTCAGCCTTGGGCCGGCTGAATATGGACTGAAACCTCCAGTAACTCTGAGCTAAATAAACCTTTCCTTCCTTCATTTTGTTGTCAGGTATTTGTCCCAGCAATAAGAGAAGAGTAACTGATCATATATATATATATATATATATATATATATATATATATATATATATATATATATATATGCCATAAATTAGAAAACACGCCCTATTTAGTGCAAGTAGTGGCACAGTGTGGATTCAGTTCTAGTCATACAGATTTCAGTGTGTAGCCCAGACCAGTTCTTTACTTTCTCTGCAAAATGAGGCCTATTATTTCGCCTCTGTTGCTGTTCACCACTGTGCAATGCGGCAAGTAGAACATTCCCTCTGAGACACCAGCGGGACGGAGCTGTGCAGAGGCTTACATCGCGGACCTGCAAGGACCAGGAGAGGCCACGCGACGGGTGGAGAAGGCGCGCTCGCTCCTGGAAGACTTCCCTGCCCCTCTTCTGTCACTTCCTCTCATTCAGAAGAAGGAGGGGAAAACACTGGAAACTCGGAGAGAAAACACTCTAGCGCCTGCTCTCTTTGTCAGTTTATATCCGCAGCATTCTCTGCCAATTAAAATAAAAGCAATTCCAAACGTGGTTTTGATGTCTAGTGACCTTGTGGAAGAAACAATATTCTTTGTTTTCATGAAGAAAATAAACTTTCATCCCAAAAAGATCACGGCCATCTCTCTAGATCAATTTCCTATGAACTCCCTGTGGCTTCAGAGAAACAGGATTTTAACGATGAGATCTACCATAAAATTGTTATTTCCCTGGTAATTGTAGTACCCAGTGGCAAGCACAATACTCTTTTTCAAGTTCCTTGAAAGGATCGTGGTCTGCTTGGGTGGATCTGTCTCCCTGGGATCCACAGAGGGACAGAGGTACTGCCTGATCTGCAAAACAGGACTCAGTGTCACCAACTTACTACCTGATGTCTCAGTTACTCTTCTCTCCTTACTGGGACAAATACCCGACACCTGAAGGGAAGGTAGGAAAGGTTTATTCAGCTCATAATTACTGGAGGTTTCAGTCCATACTCGTGGCTCCAAGGTAGACTGGCACATGGCACAGAGCAGCAGTTTATGGCAGCACGACGGTAACAACGGCAACACGCCAACAGCAGCAGCAGAGGCAACCGACCAACCAGGGCAGCAGACAGCAACAGCGAGAATCTGTTTCTCTGTCTCTCTTATCCTACATTCAGACTCTCTGCCTCAGGCCACAGCCATAATCCCAGCAGTACTCATGATCCCAGTGGATCATGAACCGGTCACAAACCCTAGATGTCCCCGCCCCATGATTGCATGAGGCTTTGTCTTTGGTGGGACAACTAGACACAAGCCATAATGCCTGACGAAAGGGTCTAAACCTCAGTGAGAGGATAGTAAGTCCATCCCTCATTTAGCAGGAACAGGAAGCTATTGACATGCTAGGGTACAAGGACCATTAGGACTAAGTGGACCCCAAGAAGCAGGCGCAAACCAGAACTGGATGCACAGCATGGGCTGTCTTCAGGGAGGTAATGCCCCAGAGGAGATTTGGCTGCTGCAAGAGATGCCAGGAGAAACTGAGGGAGGAGGTGAAAGCCTCCCTGCACACATTCTACAGTCTACTCCTAGGTGCTCATCCAGCCAAATCCACATCTAAAAAAAGTAGCTTAAAAAAAAAAAAAAAAAAGCCTTCTAGCAAAAGGGCTAGCATGATCCTTGCCTGTGAGGAGTCAGCCTGATGTGGATAAGCAGCACCCAGCAGATCAATCAGCCCTGGGTGTGTCTGTGGGTGATTGACAGGTAAAGCAGCAACTAAAGGGGGAAGACCTGCCCCAGATGTGGATGGCACCAACCAATAGGCATGCAGCTTGGGCGGAATGAAAAGGGAAAGAAGAAGGAGGTCTTCCCGTGAATTGTCCTCCAGGTCTCCACCCTGGCCTCTGGACGCTGTCTCTAGTTACTTCGGCCTCCTGCCTGGCTGTCCAACACGGACTCCCCAGACACTCTGCAGTGAGCTCCAGGCCTTTGGCCCGTGCATCCGTGTGCTTTGCAGAGCACAGAGGATCACGCTTCGCTCGTCTGCCTCTGACCTAGCAGGTGGCCACTGGCACTGTTCCACTTCTGATGCTGCCGCCAGCGCCTCTGGTGCCTCTTCTGCATAGTCTCATTTGCACACGGTATATGTATACACGGTATATGTATACACGGTATATGTATGCACGGTGTTAACTATTAAATCAGATTCACGGGTGAACACTAACACAGCTGGGATGAGAGCTGAGAATAAAGAGTGTCGGCCGCCAGTCCCAGGCTAGGCGGGACTTATGTGCTCCCAGAGAGCCTGGACTAGGGCTGCTGTCCGAGTGCACACCTACCACTAAGTGAGGACCACAAGCGCCTCTGTGCATCGCGTCTACTGCCTGTGCCAATCAGCGAGCATGCTGTTTGCTTTGTCCACCACACGGGCTTGGATCACAGCCCTTCAGCCACTTCTGACCACAGTCCGGGCCACAAGCCCTGTGGCCACAACGGATCTCCTCCTCTCCCACCTTCCCTCCAGGGGTAGTACCGTGCGTGACCTCTGGGCCATGGCTGCACGGAGGCTGTGACTGGTGCGTGAACGTGAGCCTTCCTCACCGCTTGTCAAGGATTCTGAGGCGCTGCTGTGTGTACGTTCTTGAAGAAAACCATCGCATGATGTCAGAACGCCGGCTGCCCTGGTCAGGAGGCAGTGGTTCTCCCGATAACAAACTCTCTTGCCTCCTTCACTCTTCTCTTCTAGGGTGGCCGCCCTCGTGAAGCCACAGCACGTGAACTTCTGCCTCCATCTGTGTCCTGCGGCAGCCCAGGCCGAGGCTCTGGTGAAGCCATGAGAAGGTACAGAGTTAATAGTCAAGAGCTGACTCCTGAAGCAGCTGTGTGACCTTCAGATGCCCTTGACTTGCTTGGTTCCTAATTCTTTTTTTTGTTGTTGTTGTTTTGTTTTGTTTTGTGGGACCGGGGTTCAAACAACCTTGCACTTGCCAGGCAGGCACTTCTGCTACAGAGCTATCTCCCGCAGGCCCCTCGGCTCCTAATTTTTATCTACTCAGGCATGCTTACTCAGTAGCACCCAGAGCCAAGCACAGTGGCAGACGTGGGGCTGGATAGTTGAAGGGAAAGTGATGGCGGTTCTCGAGGCTGGTATATACGTAGCAATGGCAGAGGTGGCACTGAACAATAATGCCCGCGCCCAAAGGTAAGACCATGCTCTGCACCTCAGCGTGTTGGCGGCTACGAATTCAGAACCGGGGCATTTCATGGATGGCTCAAGTCATTCCCTCAAAGACAGAAAATCTCTATCCTGAGATATGTCAGATATGTCGCATAGACAAGCTGCAGCTTGAGATCGAATGACTGCACCCAACACACATTTCCCCATGCCGATTAAAAGTGAAACAGTTCACACAATCAAAATATGTTCTACCTGTGTGAAAATACCACCGTGAACCATGCTAGCCTGCATAATTTGTATGCACTAATAAAAATGCACAAATGAAAGTGAGGAAGTACTAAATTATACCTAAAACAACTACCCTCAGCAATTTATCCTAAGTCATCAGGGGGTACTAGTGTAATGTGTTACTAACTTTGCAAAAGCGTAAATAAGCAAACATTTTTTGTTGTGGAAAAAAATATATATACAAGATAGTTAGGATAGATATATAGCTACTTTCTCTTAGTTCACTGAGAAGAAAGGTTTGTACCATTATTGTTTAGATAAGATATCATGTCTGCATCTTGTCCTCTGAATAACTACTATGAAGACAACAATATGCAATGTATTGTTATAACTACCCTACTAACCTGTTTTGAAACTGTTTCATTACCATTTTATCCTTTTTCTCATTAAAATGAATAGATTGTTTTTAAAAGACTTCAGTTTTGCGAAGAAGTTGTTGTATAAATAAAAGATAAGGGAACCAACAAACATACGTGTTCGACATGAGCTAACTACACTGTTAGGGTACTTGGGATGGGACATTAATTAATCTCGAAATTTAACATAAATATTTATTTATGACATTAAAAAGTATTGGAAAGACTTTCAGTGGAGAAAGCTCGCTTTTTTAAAAGCAGAAGTCAGAATATTACATCTGTCAAACTTTACATAAATATACACAAATCTAGAAGAATAACATTAGTTGTCTGTGGACAGTAGTTTATCCTACATTATGTTTTCCACTACCAAAATTTACTTTGCAGCATAACTGCCTAGAAAAATTTAAATAAAGAAAAGAAAGCGATTTAGCAGTCGTTTTAGCCCACAACACTGCTATAGGGGAGTGGCAAGTTACTTTCTACACCACATACTTTAGCCTGTTATCTTGCCTTAAAACATCAGTGATATTTAATATTAGAAGAAAACCAAATTAGCAAACAGAAGAGAACTTCCCCTCTGAGGGCTGCGCCTCCCCTCCTTGTCTTGGTGAGCGAGGCTCACTGTTCACTAATTGGATGTGTAGCACATGAGGTTGAGATTCGCCCTAAACAATAAGTTAACCTGCAGTAGAGCTTGGAAGAAACCTCATGCCACGCAGAGAACACGGCCTGCAGCCAGGAGCCCTGGCCCCAGCCCTAGCGGCTCGTGGGCCGGCTGTGCAGAGCTTGCAAGCTGCATCCCCACCTCTCTAACAAAAACTGGAAACTTGTGGCGCTAAAGCAAGGTGGTCTGGAAAGGCCTGATGCGGGGCCTGGGCAGGTGGCGCAGGGCCTGGGCAGGTGGCGCGGGGCCTGGGCAGGTGGCGCGGGGCCTGGGCAGGTGGCTTATGCCTCCCCTTTCCATTGCCACCGTGGTAAAGAAAGAGCAGGCGTTAAAAGGAGGACGAGCCATGCATTGGAACACCTGCTTTCCAAAACGTTAGCTCCTTCTAACATTTTTCCATAGGAGAGCATAAAAGGATTTGTTTGAAAGGAGCAGCTAAATTATTAGCAGAGAGTTAAGACGCCCTTATAGACACGGATATTAAAATTAATGCAAATTTATTTCTAAGTGGTTCCAATTTAAAACAAATCTTTGTTTCCTATTTTTATAAGTTAGAGCAGATTGCTCAAATTTTTTTTTTTCTTATTCGGGGAGATCATGCTACCTCTAATAAGAACCAAGTGGCTGTGATGTACCCTTTGTGTCAGAAAATTTGCTTGCAGAATTTTTAATGTGTCTGCTAAAGTATGCGGTTAAATCACACTCAACCCACTTGGATGCATCAAATGCTACAAAAATGAGTCTCCTCGCTGTAAAAGCTCAGTCTCTTTCCTGTCGTGTTCATACTAGTAAGCTACATAGAACCCGTTTGAAAGGGGGAAGAAAAAAAAAAAGGAGTTATTCAAGAAGAATTCACAATGCCCCCGAGAAATGCAGTAGTCCTCACGTAATTTCCTATGAAAATTAGCCCATTAGCCAGAGAGAAGCCAGCAGCTGCTGAGTGGCCGAGCACACACCTGCACACGCCATGTGGCTCTGTCCCAAGTCCGTGGCTTGGGAACCCTGAAGAGCGCTCTCTTCTCAACTCGGCCTGTGTGACTCTCCCCTCGAGTTCGATTTCACCTCTCCTTTTGTGAATTTATTCCTTTCTTAGAGAAACAAACCAGCTCTTCATCCTGGCTTCGAACCATATTTGTGGGGGAATTTTAAACCCTGGCTGGGGGAGCAGTGGCCAGAGAGCTGGGGAGAGGCAGGGACCACCGACTTCCATGAGGGCAAAGCGTAGCGAAGGCTCTGACGGTCTTGAGCTGCCGCTATGTCCTTCCCAGAAGGATGAGGTCGAATGAGAGCAGCCTGGCCTGACACTCGGCTGGGAACCTGGCCCAGCACTTGGCAGCACCACATGGGCGGGGCCCCAGTATGCTCTTGTAAGATGTTGCCACCCCAGGGTGAGACAGAATTGCGTTTTGAGTGCCAGTCCTTCAGGATATTGGCTGCATTGTCTTTCTGACCTTTAAGGAAATCCTAGCTGTCTGAAGTAAATTTCCTGCCAACTCGTGTAAGAGCTGTGTTTCTTGCGGAAGGGTTATGGTAGGGTAACCAAATCCCAAGCGTCAATTGTATCCCTAGCCTCAGTTGGAAGTCTCAAAGGGCCGTGAGAAGAGAGGTCACTGCCAGGCAGCTGAGAGACCAAAGGAACGGACAGGGTGTTCCCCGAGAGCTGAGGGGCGCTCGCTTCTCTCAAATACTGGTAGTTTCATGGCTTTTGACTGGACAAAAGGAAAAGCAAGTAGGAGAGGGTATAAAAATGCAGCACGGCAAGATAGCTCGGTGGAGTAAGCGCCTACTTAGGCAAGCGTGGGAATAAGGGTTCGATCCCTGGTACCACATGCCCCGCCGGCCCAGCCAGGGGCGCTGAGCCAGTCCCTGAGAGTGAGCATGGTGACACGTGCCTGTAGTGCCAGCACTGGGAGGTTAGACAGGAAGATCACCGCGAGCCTGACCTGCACAGTGAGACCTTGTAAGAAGTAAGTATATAAATACCTTTTAAAAATACAAAGCATGCCAGGACCAGATCCTGGACACAGCTATGCATCACACAAAGCGAGGAGCGGGAGCTGGAGGCTTGCACAGCCAGGTGTGGGGGCGCGGATGCGGGTCAGGATCCATTCCGAGGAGACAGCAACTTCTGGCCACGCCTTGCCGGGCAGGCGAGGCCCCGCCAGCTCCACAGGGTCACGGGAGCTGGTGGACGTTCCTAGGGGTGCGATCGGGACCAGCTGTGGCCATACACCGCACGTAAACCAGGCACGGTAGGCTGGGGGCCGCTTGAAAACCACAAATGCAACCGGCCTGGCCTTGTCTTCCCGGAGGCAGGACACAGAGTGCGGTGGGTGGCGAGGAGCGGTGTGGCTGTGTGACCTGGATCAGCTCCTCCCTGCCCTACAGAGGGAGCTCGAGAGGACAGCGTGGTGCATACCTGTGTCGTCATGAAACTCGGGCTGCAGATCTGCTCGGTCCCGCGCCCTCCTCACGGCCCGCGCCTGTGCTCCCGCCCCCCTTTGTCACCTTTCTCTACCTACATTACCCTTCAGCTGCTGATACCACCAGGCGCTCTGTCCTCTGCAAGGCTCTGGCGCTGCCTGGCTCAGCTGCCCCCTGCCTCTGTAGGAGCCCATCTGCTGGGAGAACTGGGCAGCGGGTCCTCTCGACGACATCCTCCTAGAGCCTGCGCTGCACGCCCTAGAGTCGGACAGCCCCAGGCAGTTTCCACACCCTGCAAATCGGCGCGGCTGAGGCCGCCTCTCGGCTGCGCTCTCTGCTCCCCGCCAAGTAGCCCAGGCCCCGTAGCATCTCATCTTCATTCATGCAGCAGCCTCCGCGTCTTCGTCCTTCTGGTTCCCCGCTCACACAGATCTGTTTTATACAATACGATGAGATAATATTCCCGAAATAAACCCTGACCACATCCTTGCTCTGCCAGAAATTCATGTGTGGCTCCCCTTGCTGTCAGGCTCGGGTCTGGGTGCCTCGTTGGTCCCAATTTGTCCCCTCTGATCCCCGCCCCTTCCTCTAGCACCCTGCTCTGCGCGCCATGACCACAGCAGCTCCCCAGGGTGCTGGGCACGTCTGGACATCTGCAGCTTCC